>BLSH010436703.1:1124252-1163660 GCA_018402905.1 Glandirana rugosa
GTTTTGTCATTGAGGAGTCTGTAGGCTTCTTCGAGATAGTGGCTTTTGTCTTGGATGACGATGCCTCCTCCCTTGTCTGCAGTTTTTATGATGATATCGGAGTCATCAGTCAGTGCTCGTAGTGCAGTCTTCTCAGCAGGGGTAAGGTTGGAGGGTTGGTGGTCCTTTTTAGATGCATGAGTATTGCACATTTTGATTAGTTCTGAGTACACTACCTGGTAGTAGGTTTGTATATAAGGTCCTTTGCTGCTGGTGGGGTTGAAGACGGATTTGGGTCGAAAGGCGGTGTGTTGTATGTGGGGGGATTCTGGTATGTCTTGATGGTAAGTGAAGGGTTCAGTATTGTCATCAAGGTATAGCTCCTCTAGTATGTGTAATGCTTCCGTCTCCTGGTGGTTGAATTCTGGTACTGTAGGCGATGTGGAAGGAGGAAGATCTGGTGATGGATTTTTTTTGATTTTATTACAAAATGTCTTTTTAATGTAAGATTTCTGATAAATGCATTAAGATCCTTGAATAGGGTGAAGGGGTTGGGGTGACTTGTGGGAGCGAAGTTCAACCCTTTTTGGAGCAATGATCTTTCTGCCGGAGTTAGCGTGTGGGAGGAGAGGTTGAATATTTTAACGGTGTCCTTTGTTTCACCCTCTTTGGGCTTCCCCTTGTTTCTATGTGTTCTTCTTCCCCCTCGCTTACCTCTGACCCTAACTTTCTTTCCCTGGGTAGCGTGGGGGGATACTCTAAAAAATCAGCCGTGGTGGTGATGGGTGTTTTAGCCTCTGTGGCTCCAGAATGGCGTGTAACCGTGTCTGTGGTATTTGGCTCCTTGGCTCTCGGTGTATCCTGGGTGGTTTTGGTATCCGGAGGAGGGTGGTAGGTGTTTTTTTCCTTGCAGGGATTAAGGGCTGCAGGGTGTGGCTGGGTCCTCGTTGGATTGTTTTGTGCAGGTGCCCCACTGGCTTTTTTCCTTTCGGATTTCTGTTCTTGCTCTTTATTCAATATGGTGGGACCTGTGGATGGCTCTTTTACTTTTGGCTGTTGTAGGTTGGGTTTGGTAACGAGTCATATGACATAGAGAAGGGAAAATGGCTAATTGGACATTTTCACTTAGGGGTGTACTCTCTTTTGTTGCCAGTGGTTTAAATGTTAATGGCTATTGAGTTATTTTGAGGGGACAGCAAGTTTACATAGATATACAAGCTGTACACTCACTACTTTGCATTGTAGCAAAGTGTAATTTCTTCACTGTTGTCACATGAAAAGATATAATAAAATATTTACAAAAATGTGCGGGGTGTACTCACTTTTGTGAGATACTGTCTAACACCAACATGTCAGAAAAAAATCAAAAGCAGAATCATTGAGTTGGAAAAAGTATCACCCCCCCCCCCTATCTCAGTATTTTGTTGAACCATCTGTTGCTTTAATTACAGCCTTTAGTCTGTTGGGATATGTCTCTACTAACTTTGCAATAATTGCCCATTCTTCTTTACAGAACTGCTCAAGTTCAGTTAAATTTGATGGTGGCCATTTGTGGACTTCAGTCTTCAAGTCTTCCCACAAATGTTTAATGGGGTTTAAGTCTGGTCTCTGACTAGGCCATGCAAGGACATTCACCTTTTTCTCCTTCAACCACACTGTGGTCATTTTTCTGTGTGCTTTAGGTCATTGTCATGTTGGAAGGTAACCCTTCTTCCCATTGACAACTTTCTGGCAGAGGGCAGCAGATTTCCCTCAAGAATTTGATGGTATTTTGCCCAATCCAGAGTAAATACAGCTGGATAAAACAAAAAAAGGGTCTGTCTTCATTTCTGCAAAGCAACGAAATGTGATTATTTTAAAGGGACGTGATTCTTTTTGGTATTCCCTCTATGTATACTGTATGTATTATGATATTGGGGAATTCAGCTCAGTGATGGAAGCATTTTGTAGTGAGTCCACACTAGTCCAAACTTCATTTTAGGGTATGCTTTTATTAAACAACAGAAAATAAAAAGTCCATATATAGTTCCCACAACACAACAGACAATAAAAATGGCACCACTGCTCTTGTTATTGGGTCCTCAGACTGTCTCATCTAGCTTCTCCTGGCTGTCTGGGCTTTCCTGATTCAGCCTGTAGTTACAGCTCCCTGCTGTAGGGGCCCACTCCTGTCCTGTCAATATGGGTTTTCCTGAAACCTTGGGCCGTCTTACTGAGACTTACAGCTTCCCTTAAGCCTCGTACACACGCTGGGATTGTCGTCCGACTGCACATCCAATTTTTCCCAAAATCGTCTGTCTGTGATTTTGTCTAGCGTATTGACGTTAGTAAAATTATCGTTGACAAAGGCGAACATAGTGACGTGCTAAAAAATATCGAATGCTCCGTGCTTAGGATATGGGGTATAGAGGGTATGTCTAATGGGCTGCTGCCTTCCCTAGGAGACCTCCAGTAGAGGTAGCCAAGAATGATTGTATGGAAAGGGAGTGTGGCGGTGGCTCTAGCAAAATAAATAAGATAAATAAAGTGCTGCATGTGCAGTATTTGTGCAGATCAGTAAAGTGTAATATATACAAAAAAAAGTGTGTGCAAGAAATGTGCAAAAATGCAATGGATGTAACATATGCTTATTTAGTGATACATATTATACCAATACGTTCACTAGAAAAATCAAACAGATTAATTAATTAAAAAATAAATTAATTAATAGAAAATGCCCGTAATGATCTCCGCAAGGTGGATCTGATGTGAGAAAATTGATAACAGTAAACTTGTGAGACACTAATATATACAATGTGCAAAGTTAAAAAAGAAGAAAAACCTGCACAAATTTAAGCACTTGATTTATGCACATTGCATTTTATTACTAATATATAAAAACTGTGTTTTCCTTAAAAAACTTCATTAATGGCAGGTAAGAGACCACAATACAGTTCGAAAGCGAGATGGTTATATACTCAATGTAGAATCTGGGATATCCATATGACAAGTAAACGTTCATCAAAGTACATAAAGTCCCAGAAGGTTCCCTTAAAGTGTGATAATAAGATCCATCAGGTGCCCTGTGTCATAACAATTACACTTTTGTGCAAGGGAGTGAGGTCCACTCGTGCTCCCCTCTTGGGTCCCCACTTGCCAGATATCGGCACCCCTGCAGGGGTAAACTGCGTGTAGGCTGTCACTGGTGTTGGTATCGCTTTAAGGACTAGATCTCCACTATGCAGGTGATATGGTATCCACAGGACTCCAGCATGTATGGGTTAAGGATGCGAAAAATGGGGACTCAGCTTAATTCCATAAAAATAGGTTTTATTTAAATTAAAAGTCATATAAAAACAAGCTCCAGATGTATGCTATAATGGTGCTATGAACGGGAAGCAGATGCGCTGCAGTCCTGCGCAGCCGTCTCATCTATTAGCGGCATGCATTCCAAAACAGCAATATCGTAAAATCCAAAAAATGGACGTGACGTAATCGCGCACCTAACACCGACTTATGCGTTTCGTCATTCAAGGCGTCATCAGGGATGGCAATCTTGGTGCACCCTACGCCTTATAAAGTGTGTGCAAGCGGATGCCATCTTGCCCCACCTTGGTTCAATAGGAGAGCTGTTGATTGCAGCTAGGGTAAAGAAGGAAAATTACAAATATAAATGCCGAATCTCTATGGTGAAAAACACCATCTCTAAAACAAAGGAAACCGTGGTGTATGAACTATAAAATAAATAGGATTTTTGCAGGGGATAAATGGAGGTTGCATATGGGAGGAAATAAGCCTTAAAAAAGGGAAAAAAAAAACACAAGCCCCCTAGTGGCAAGATTGCAAACTTCTCCACATACCTTACAATGTACGAAGTAAAAATTAAATAAATGAAACATACCACAGAATCTTCGAACACATTGCTGATACTAGGGTTTTGATACATGAATGTTGGCGGTGGAATGGTAATAATGGAATATCACAATGCAAGAATCTCAATAAAAAATGTAAATAAAAATAATAAAATAAATGAAAAATGAAAATTTATTATATGTACATGATATAAAAAGGTGTTTAGATAAAAACTGGTTTTCCATAAAAAGTAGTTTTTCTAAGAAAATCTTGGAGACTCGAAGTTATATTTCGAAAACAAATCCTGTCCATAGGTGTGTAGGAAAATACATGGAAATAAACCAGTAGATAAAAACGGTAGAAAAAATGGGGGCACATGGATAAACTATGTAAAATAAAATAAAAAACATCTGTCGTAGAAGTGTGAAACAGATGGCTGATATGGAATCAAAAATTGGAAATTAAGCAGTTTAAATCAATGTCCATGTTCGGGCCTCCGGGATCTAAGACCCCGAGCCTGTATATCCACCTGGTTTTGTTCTGTGAAATCTTTTTATTCCCCCCCTCCAATGGTCTTTAATCATATCTATTCCATAAAAGATCAATCCTGAGGGGTCTTGTTGGTTTACTTCCTTGAAGCGTCTGGAGAGGCTGTGTTTGGGGAACCCCTTTCTTATGTTGTTACTGTGTTATCTAATTTTCATGTGTAAAAGTCTTGTGGTTCTACTCACGTATTGCAAGTGACAGGGGCACTCGATAACATATGTGACGTGTGTTATATTACACGTCATGAGTTCCCTGATTTGGAATTCTCTTTTTGTTGCACTGGACTTGAAAGATTTTTTTTCTTTGGTTGTCTCTTGCTAACTCTACAAGGTAGGCACCTGCCACATCTGAAGAATCCCTTCATCTCCCCATAAAAACAATAGTTTCTTAGGGGGGTCAATAACGTTATGAACAAGATGTTTTTTTAAAGAGGATGTTTTTTGTATACAAATATGGGTTTTCCGGTAAGATTTTGGATAAGGTCCTGTCTGACTTCTGGATGAGCCAATATTTTTTCACTATCCGTTCCACTGAACGGTATTGTCTGTTGTATCCTGTAATAAAGGCCGTCTCTGTGTGTGCTCCCTTTTTCTATTCTTTCTTTTGGAGTAGGGAAGATCTATCCATCTTCCTAATTTCCTCCTTCAATTTCCTCAAGTTCTTTTCTGAGTATCCTTTTTCCTCAAATCTATTTAACATGACCTCTGCTTGTATGTCGAAATCCTCAAGGGAGTTACAATTCCTACGTAACCTCATGAGTTGCCCCTTTGGGATGTTTTCTTTCCATTTTGGCTAGTGGCAGCTAGAGGTGGGAATGTAACCGTTGTGGTCAGTTGGCTTGAAATAGGTCTTGGTGTTTAGGGCTCTGTTAGTTTTGAAAATCTGTAGATCCAAATAGTCTATCTGCTGATGATCCCATTTTCCAGTGAAAAAAAGTACCATAGCTGTTCTGGTTCATTTTCTGCAGAAAGGATTCCAAAGATTCAGATGACCCCTCCCACAGGATGAGGACATTGTCTATGTATCTTCGGTAGAATTTCAGTTGGGGCCAGGATTGGCTCTAAATGTATTTTTCCTCCCACATATCCATAAAAATTGCTGCAGCAATCCGACTGGAAGTGGGAAGTAGTTAAAACAGGGTACCCAACCCCCCATAAAAGTGGCAAAAATAGAAGGGGGGTATAAAGAGCAAGTGTTGCATTTTTCCCCATAACAAACTGTGTATAAATGATTGTTAAGGAACAGGCCAGGGAGTCGGCTGCCACGTCCCTAACAACTGATGAGTCATCGGCTGTCAGCGGGATTCCCAGCTGACAGTTGAATGTAAAAAAGAATAGCTGGCAATAAAAAAAAAACAATGGGAAAAAAACGGCATGTGTCCCACCCCAATCCATACCAAGTCCATGCCAAAGTTTAAAAAAAAATCATGTGGGGTCCCCCCCAAAATCCATACCAGACCCTTATCTGCGCATGCAGGTCAAGAAAGGGAGGAGATGAGCGAGCGCGCCCCCCGAACCATATTAGGCCACATGTCCTCAAAATGGGGGTGCTTTGGGACAGGGGGGGCTCTGACCCTCCCAAGCACCTTTTTCCATGTTGATGAGGACAAGGGCCTCTTCCCCACAACCCTGGCCGATGGTTGTTGGGTTCTGCGAGCAGGAGGCTTATCGGAATCTAGAAGCGCAGAGATCCCACCCCCCAAGTGTAAAAAGTGAGTAAATAAACAACACGGGTTTTTGACTAGTCCTTTATTAAATTTTTTTTTAAAATGTCCCCCGGTGTAGATCCATCATCAATCACGACGCCCGCTGCCACTGCCGACCTGAAAAAAAAAAGAAAAAAGGTCAGCTCATGCCAAAGGCTCCCGCCATGTTGAGGGCATGTGGCCTGGTATGGTTCAAGAAGGGGGGGGGGGGCTGCCAGGCTGCATGCTTGGATAATGGTCCGGTATGGATTTGGGGGAGGGGGTTGGGGCTCGCGCAATTTAAAAAAAAAAGTTTTCCCAATTTTTTAATTCTATTTTACGTTCAGCTGTCAGCAAGAAATCCTACTGACAGCAGATGACTCATCAGTATTAAGGTCACGGCAGCCGACTTCCCGGCTCGTTCCTTAACAACCAGCTGTTCATAGTTTGTTAAAGAGAAAAAAAAACCTGCATGAAAGCTGCATGCAAAAATGTGTCCAAAATGCGGGTTTAAAAACGCACCGCAGATATGCCAGAAAAATGCATCAACCGCAGCTGGATCCTACCGTGAAGATCCCTGTTTACGTACTTTCTTTTATTACTTCCGATTGTGACACTGCACTTTGTCACATGGGCTCATGGTTGAGGCTAGACACAAATTGCATAGACATTGTTCACTGTTTCCATCATTAAGAAGTCTGTGGGTGGGTGCAGCGCAGTGCAGTGGTAGTAACACGCACTCAGTCCAGTTGTACTTGAAAGAGCTTGTATTGAAGTTGAAGTAAAACAGTTGACAACAAGCCTGGTGGAAGGCAGCTCAACTGGGAACAATCACGGATGACAGCAGCGATTAACAGAGCAGGTCTCAGCCGAGCTGACAGCATCTGTTTTGAGGGGTAGAATGCGGCATGAACGGTCCAGGCCCAAGTGGGGAGTTTTCCAGGAAGAGTGGCAGGTTTCTATACTTTCCCTACTCTTCTGGAACCTTTCCCTACCTCTAATTCTGTCCCTGACAGACGGGTGACCTGTCCCTACACTACCCACACACTGAATGTGTACCAAACTCAGGAGCCAGAGTTTTAAATAGGCACTATCTGAACCAAAATGGCCACCAGGGTTACATGGACTGTCAGCATGAAACTGGATTGCTGCCCCAGTGACCCTTTGCACTGCCACTGCAGTTGTGTGCCACTTGCAATGGAGAAACCAGACTGTATCTGCCTACAAGTCAGTCCAGAGCAATGATGTGCAACCCATGCTGAAACCAGCACATTAAGACAGGAAGTGGTTAAAAAGGCTGGGAAAGTATGGGGTGTGGCCAGGCCAGAGACCGAGATGGCCACTGTGTAAGGAAGCTCCGACTCCCACTGCCTCTAATCTGCCTCAATCACCAGGTAACGACAATATAATACCACCGGACAGATGGCAGGACGCAGCCCGTCCGTTACCAGAACCCAGGAGGATCCCTCCATGCAACTGAGCAGAACGATCCCCGCCATGTTCCGCATGCAGGAGCCGGACACTCAGGCCTAACCTAAAGCCGCGGACTGCAGTAACACCGCGCGGTCTGGATCGCATGATGGCTTCAGCGCCTCCTATACAGGTACCTCTGCACCTCCACAGACACCAATTTTGAGCATTGGGGATCGATGGACATAAAAAACACGTTGTCCGCCGCCATCTCAGACCTAAAGACAGACTTAAGGGCAATAGCTGGCAGACTGATAAACGTGGAGGTGGTGGCCATGACACATGGCGCCACCATACAGCAAATGCAGCGTTCCTCTAGCATGCAAGCTCAACACATTTTTGAAATGCACCACTACCTGGAGGATTTAGATAACCAGGGGAGAAGTCACAACATAAGGATCAGGGGGCTGCCAGGGTCGGTGGAGGGTCCCCAGTTACAGTGTGGGCCATACTTAACCCCCTTTTAGGGAGACCCCTAGACACCCTGATCGAGTTGGAAAGGTGACACCGTGCTCTCCATCCACGGGGTCGTGAGAATGAGCCCCCCAGAGACATTGTGTGCTGTTTAGTTAACTTTATACAAAAAGAGGACATCTTAAAAGCAGCTCGCAACAATGAACATCTAAGGCATGAAGGAGCCCGCATCCAGCTGTATCAAGATTTGCCCCCAATTACATTGCAACACAGAAGAGAGCTATGTCCCCTCCTCCAGGTGCTGTGGCACAGACACATTGCCTATAAATGGAAATTTCCATTCTGCCTGCAGGCCACTTCAGGCAACCACACAGCACTGTTGAGAACACCCGCCGACTTACAGGGCTTCTGCGACAGCCTAGCCATTCCTAGAGTGGAAGTCCCTGATTGGTACAACACGTTCTTGCAACCTGAACCATGGATCTCCGTCCACCCGGAAGAATCTCCACAGCACCAGAGATCACGCCAGAGGCGCCACAGACCCTCATCCTCATCCCCACGCAGATATCGTGGGGACATGGAAACAGAAACAGCACCTAGGCTTTCTCCTACTTCGGTAAGGCGCAAGACCGATCCTAGAGAATGAAAGAGGTCTCACCACCTGTCCTGCTTTACCACCCATTACTGCCTGCTTTCTCCTCTTCATTCTCACACAGTTCTGGATATACCGTTCGTTCTCTTCCTATGACTTCGGCTACAAGGGTGGCCCTTGGATTTACAGTATATGCTCTCTTGAAATTTCACTATACCATCTTACCCACAAGTAATACTCAACTGACTCGGCTCTACATGTTGCACCATACGGATATATCAAACTTACCATATTCTCTGCAGCCCCTCAAACATATTGCAGGATTACAATTGCACATGCTTTCTTGCAGAGCCCTTTTACAGAGTGACAGAAACCCCAAACCCAGAGCTCCAAGTGTGATTCTGTGGACCAAGAACATATGTTATATCCCTGCCTGCCTGTTACATGAAGAGATATCTTCAAAATACTAACTACCAAGGGATGTCATATAATTTGTGGTTGGGGATAACACACAGAACAGGAACGGTTGAAGCCAGGAGAGGATCACAAACACTCTTTTCTTAGTGTATATCATAATGTTTATGCCCCTTACAGCAGATGAGCAACGGGCACCAGCGCCCTAAATGTCTAAGAATTGTTCATAGGAATAACAAGGTTGAGTAATCGGTCAGTTATGTTGTGACGAAGGGTATCTGAGACACCTCGCAGACAAGCTTGCTCACACACCAGTGATACCCTCTACTCCAACTATGAGTGGGAGAATAATCATAATCACAGTTTTCGTATTAGCCTTCCCTGTATACAACATGCACGGTGTTGTAGCATGTCTGCGAGATATTCTTTGGAGCCCCAGCTCTTAGGTTTCTTCACACCAAGAAAAGCTTTTTGCCTTTCCACAACTTTCAGTCTATTCTTATTATTATACTACTGTATTTCATGGTTTTAGTTCTGGTAACCCATTTTTACCGACTGAGGTCCAGCACTTCTCCTGACCTACTCCCAATCTCCCAGTGGGATAGGGAACAGATCGGGCACTGAAGTCAGAACCACAATACTAAGGTCTTCAGGCACCCAAATAATAGCTGGTATACCTGTATTGTCAATTGCTTTGCTGAGTGTCTAAATCTCCCACAGACTCTTTTTTGACAGACGTACAAGGAGGCTCTTCCCTGACCATATCACTGTATTTTGATCACGGGCTCAGATGAAGTAGCCCCTTACCTGGGGATAATACTCTTTTAACTAGAGGTATAAGTTGCTATTAGTGGTTAAGGCTTAACAGTGCTCTCTATGTAATTCACGAGCAAGGGGACAGAAATAGGACCCCTTGGTGGGGGGGGGGGTCAGGTCACCCTATTTTGGTTGAACATATTTCCCCCTCTCTGCCGCCTGCCTAATTCGGGGGGTGACTGAGAGCAGTTCGAAAGCCAGAGACTGTTTCTACGTCAACAGGTCCTCACACTGGTCTGGTTCATTGTTTATTTGTTTACATTTTGTTCTTCACTGCCACGTATACGCTGTTCTGTGCCATAAGAGCGTTACTCCCGGGTTGGGGGTTGGGCTACCCCCATAATTTGGGGTGGGGGCCCGTGGCCCTGTCACCCCCCTCCTGAGAGGTTATACACTCAGTTACCCATGAATTAGCTCTCTTTTCTGGAGGTAGTGGTCATCTGAGACCGCCGTTAGGTTCTTTTCCAGTTTCTCCCCCCGTACCAGGGTGACTGGTTCTCTCTTGGACTCTACCGGACTGACAACTTTACTAACCAACACACAAAAGTTGTCACAGTTTAGGTGTGCCAGCAGGAACTAAGTGCCAACTACGGGTACTGGATCTTTGTTTTGTAGAATCCATCAAGTGTTGGCCCATACGTATTCTACCGAGGACGTTATACCCCTTCATTAATGTGACATACATTCTTACCTTATAGGCCGTCAACCACCACATTAGATCAAACTTTTCAAACTTTAATATTTTTTTTCTTTTCTTTTTTTTTTTTCTTCTTCTCTTCCCTTCTTCTTCTCTTTTTCTTCTGCTCCTCAATCTCCCTCCCTTCTTCCACCTCCCCCACCTTATTTTCCCTCCACCCCCATCCCCTACCTCAATCAAGCTCCCTTAGTCAACCAATCTCGATCACTGACTACACTCCACCCGAGACATACGATCAGTGCGACCAGATACCTCACTCCCAGTAATAGTGAAACCCCCCGTGCGAAATATGTCCCACCTGGAACTGAAAGTATATTTGCTTAATGCAAAAGGCCTCAACATTCCCGAAAAGCGCAATAGCATTTTGACAGAAGCCCACAGCCTGAGAGCCCATATAATCTTCTTACAAGAGACACATTTGAAAAAATCATCCATTCCCAAACTAACTAGCAAAAGATTTCCCACGGTATTTCATGCAACAGCAGCAGACTCCAAAACTAAAGGGGTATCTATTGTGATTTCTCGATCTTGCGCCTTTAAATTATCGGATAATAAGACCCGGAGGGGAGATTCTTGTTTCTAAAATGCCTGTGGCGAGACAAGCTGATAACGCTAGCAAATGTGTACAGCCCAAATGTGAAGCAAATCCCATTCTTGCGAAAAACACTCTTGAAACTTTCTTCTTTTCAGAAGGGCCTCCTGATATTCGGGGGAGACCTGAATATTGCCCTGGACCCACTCCTAGATACCTCAAACGGCTCTACAACGCTTCCATACGCTTCCCTCAGACAAGCTAAAGTTCAACTGGTCTCGTTAACGCTGCATGACACATGGAGGACTATGTTCCCCCCAGAAAAAGATTTTACATTCTATTCCCCACCACATAATAGGCACTCACGACTTGATTACTTATTTAGCAAGCAGACATATTTAACATATGTCCACAAAACCACAATCAAAAGTATGGTCATTTCTGACCACAATCCATGACACTCAGATTCCCCGAACGACTGACCCACACCAAAATTTGGCGTATGGACACTTCCTTACTTTCAGACCCAGTAGATTTAGCCGACATCACACAGTCAATTAAAGACTATTTCCTGAACAACGACACACTCGATATCTCCCCCTTGACCCTATGGGGGAGGCTCATAAATGTGTTGTGAGAGGCCACATGATCTCCCTAGAGACAAATAAGAAGAAAATACACTCAAGGTTAGTAACCTTGAGGCCCAACATAAAAGATCAAGAGAATTGCAAGTAGGTGCGGAGTTGGCAGAAAATAGAGCCATGCAAAAAGCGAAAAAAAGACAAATTTTATCCCAGAAATTATTCTATGAAAACGGCAACAAGCCAGGCAGACTTTTAGCGCGGGCCACCCAACAACGTACCCTCGATCACACAGTTCACCACATCAAAGACCATTTGGGCTCCATACACAATAAAAACTATGAGATTTCGGTGCAATTCCAAAACTACTATAGCAAGCTTTACAATATTAGACCAAACTCATCAGAGAACACTGAACCCACTCTTAGGAAAGAATTGATTTCAGACTTCCTTTCCAAATTCTGTCCCACAAGTACTCACAAAGTTAGAGGTTGCTTCCCTTGACACTCCTCTGATTGTGGAGGAATGGGAGGAAGCATTGAAGGCCACCAAATCGGGCAACTGCCCGGGTCCAGATGGCTTACTGATGTTGTACTACAAGAGCTTTACTGATATACTGGGCTCGAGATTTTAAAGGCCTTCAATTTTCTCTCCAAACCAGACAATGCCTCCACTACAAGTCTAGAGGCTTAAATATCTGTAATTCCTAATTTCGCTCCTAAACGTCGATGTGAAGATATTTTCAAAAATTTTAGCGACTCGCCTGAACACACACCTGCCGAAGTGGATTAATTTAGACCAAGTAGGTTTTGTCCCTGGAAGTGAGGCCAGGGACAACACCATTAAAGCGGTGAACATACACCATTGGTTAACGTCTTCGTAACAAGAGGGTTTCTTTCTATCAATGGATGCAGAGAAGGCGTTTGATAGAGTGGCCTGGGACTATATGTTGGAAGCACTACAAGCCTTGGGGTTGGGTAGACGGATGTTATCACTCATTCAGTCTCTTTATTCCAACCCCACCGCCAGGGTTCGAGTCAGCGGCCACCTATCGGACGCCTTCTCCATCTGTGATGGAACGAGGCAGGGCTGTCCCCTCTCCCGATACAATACATTCTCACGTTAGAACCCTTCCTCCGCCAGATTAGGGCCAACACTGTTGTAAAAGATATAGAGATTCAAGGCCAAGAATTTAAAGTAGCGGCATTCGCCGATGATGTCCTGTTGTTTCTCTCGTCCCCAATGACCTCCCTTCCTAACCTTCTGGAAATACTAAAACAGTTTGGAGAACTGTCCAACCTCAAAATCTATCTTTCAAAATCCAACGTGTTAAATGTGTCCCTCCCTGTCAACACAGTGGAAAGATGTCAAAAGAACTTTCCATTCAAATGGACCTCCACGGCCATACCATACTTAGGCATCCAGATACCCAAAACACTCTCTGAAATATACAACAGGAATTTTCTCTCAGAACTACAAAAAATACAAAGTGACCTGCAGCACTGGGACCTACCACATTTATCGTGGTTCGGGAGGGCTTCCATCTTGAAGATGATAATCCTTCCCCGTTTGCTCTACAAGATGCAAGCCCTCCCTATACAATTACCCCCATCATTCTTTGCAAAAATCAAAAACATTTGCAGACATTTCCTTTGAAAAAGCAAGACCAGTTGGGAGAAAACTGGTTCTACCCAAAACAAAAGGAGCTATTAGTCTACCCAACTTTTACCGTTACTACATAGCCACTCACCTAGCTCGCGTCATGGATTGGAACATTCACTTTTACTGCAAGAAGTGGGTGAAGTGGAACCTTCCCTCTCAGAACTGAAACTGAAAGATGTTCCATGGATTCCTAAAAAACACACACCAGCAAAGCTATTCTTTCACCCACTCATAGGTCCAACGCTACACACATTTGATAAAGCATGTAAAATATATGCAATATCGAACAAGACATGCCCCATCACCCCTATAATATGCTACCCGGACTTTCCACCGGGTATGTCTAAGGACTTCTTTTTATTTTATTATTAAAGTTTTTTATTGAGTTTTAAGGTACAGTACAGAAAGATAGATAGGTAAGGTACAGTGCAACATCTTAAGTATTACAGGCATTTAGCTTGGTACACTGAGAGAAAGAGAGAGGAAAAATATATGAGATTCATGAAATAATTTGACATTATCCCATAGTTAATTGCTGGATTTAAAGGGTATCTGTCAGTCCATATTAACCAATTTTGGTCAAATGATGCTCTATTGAGTGTGTTTGTGGCTATGGCTCGTTCGTGGTAGAAGTTTGTTTGCACTAATTGCAGAACTTCAGATATATGTGGTGGGGTGTTAAATTTCCATGTTTTTAGTATAAGTGTGCGTGCTGCCAATAGTATGTGTGTGATAGGTTGTCTGAATTGGAGAGGCTAAAGGTCTATTCCTATGTGGAGCACGGCTAGCTCTGGACAGGGTGGTTTGATGCAGCCTGTGAGCATAGACAGAATTTTGAATATGTGGTCCCAGAAGCTGGTAAGGTGTGGGCATTTCCAGAAGGCATGTAGGAGGTTACCAACCTGCCCGCACCCCCTCCAGCATAATGGGGAGGTGTCAGGGTAGATTTCGGCCATCCTGTATGGTGTTAAGGTGCCACCTGTTGGCAATCTTGAATGAGATTTCCCAATGTTTGAGACAGTGGGTCGTTTTGTGAATTTCTTTGTGTGCTGCTTTCCATCTATCTAGAGTGAATGAGGTTCCTAGTTCAGTTTCCCATTTGGTAGTGGCTGTGGTTTTATTGAATTTCTACTTTGTTTTGTAGACTGTTATAAAAGTATGCAATGCCTTTAATTTTTGGTTTGTGAGTGGAGTAGTAATAGTTCCATGCAGGGCCGGATTAAGAGCATCATGGGCCTGGTGCTGAGGATTTTGGTGGGGCCTATTTGTGAAAATAAATAAAATGAAAATGCAAACAATTTTTTTTTTAAACAAATTAAATATGCAGCCGCAATTTACATATCAATCATGTGTATACTGTATACAGAGCAGGGCTGGGCAGTATTAATGACTCACTCACACCATTGGGCTGGGCCTATCTATATTGGAGCTGCAGCTCCAATAGCCCCTATGTTAATCCGGCCCTGGTTCCATGTGTAGGCGGTTATTTCCAGCCTTGGAATAGGATGCTTCTTCAAGAAGTGTAGGATATGGGTATAAGTAAATTGGGCTATCATGTTAAGCTTGTATATTGCTGTCAGGTGATGTAAGCTGTAGGGCTTACCATCCTGTATGAGATCTCAAACCTGGAGTATGCTGTGATTTTTAAGGTGTGCTGTGGATAGAGAGGGGATTAATGCCTCAATCGTTTGCAGCGTGAATTCGTGATTTATAGGTTTTGTGTATTTTGTTGTTTGTTTTAATAGATGATGCCAGGCTAGGATGGAGGCTTGTATTGACAGTGAGAATTTGAGCATGTTCCATTTTCTCCATTGGTCGCTCATCAGTAATGTTTTGAGATCGTCTGTTGGTTGCATAGATGTTTCTATTCCAATCCATATTGGTTTTTCTGTGTTCACTAGCCAGTGATAAATTTGTTCTAGCTTTATAGCCCAGTAGTAGTCCTCGATGTCTATCGTACCTGCCCCCCCCCCCCCACATCTTTTATGTAATATCATGGTTGCATATGTACATCTAGCTATCTTTCCATTCCACAGACATTTCTTTATGAGACTCAACAGGGAATTGATATATCTATTTTGAATAGGTAGTGGTAGTACTCTAAAGATATATAGGATTTGGGGGAGAACCATCATCTTTATGGCCGCTATTCTGCCGGTCCACGGAATGTTGCGCTGTGTGAAGGTTGTAAGGATCGGACCTATTTTAGTGGATAGTGAAGTGAGGTTGGCTTTTACTGTTGTTGTGGAAGATTTATTAATAGTAATCCCTAAATAGGATATCCCTTTATCGTTCCAAGCGTAATGTGTTCTGAGACTGGGTGGGAGTCCCATGGCTAGGATGAGAGATTTGGTAAAATTAACCTTATAGTAGGATATATTGCTAAAGTCTGACAAAATCTGATGAGCTGCTGAAAGGGATATTTGGGCATTTGTTAGCATTAATATCACATCATCGGCAAATAGTGTTAAAACATGTGATTCTTTGTTAAAGTGAAACCCAGTGATTTGTGGGCGTGTCCTAATTTTTTCAGCCAGAGACTCTATCAGGAGGTTAAAGATTGTGAGTGATAGTGGGCACCCCTGTCGAGTCCCATTTGAGATGTTGAATGGTCTGGACAGAAAACCTGATGTGTACACTTGAGCTGTTGGTCCAGAATAGAGAGCAAGGACCGCGCACAGTATTGGACCCTGGAAACCAAACCTCTGCAGTACCTCCGACATCTAAGTCCAGTGGACTCTGTCGAACGCCTTCTCTGCATCTACAAAGAGAAGCAGAGAAGGCGTTAGGGCAGGGGTGTCAAACTTGATTTCATCGTGGGCCGTATCAGCATTATGGTCGCCCTGAAAGGGCCGGTTGTATATCTAAGACTAGATGTTCAAAGCACCACCCCCCCCTTACAACTGATGCCAAGAGCTCCCCCCACCATCAGAAGTCAAGGGTCCCCCACCCTTCCTTACATCACAGTGGGGGCAGAGCTGAGAATTAGAAAGTGCAGGGTCTGGAGGAGGACCAGAGGAGAGCTGGAGTCTTCTGAATGCTGAGACCAGGGGAGGCGAAGATGAGGGGGTGCTGCAGCTGCACAGAGAGACAGACTGCTGAGACAGGGGTGGTGGAGATGAGGGGAGTGCTGCAGCTGCAGGAGAGGTGTGAGGGCCACATGAAATGACCTGGAGGGCCGGATTCGGCCCCCGGGCCTTGTGTTTGACACCTGTGCGTTAGGGTTTTTTCGGCATAATATTGGATATTTAGTATTCTTCTGGTTGCATCAGCGGACTGTCTGCCCCTCACAAAGCCCATCTGGTCCAGCTTGATCAGAGACTGTAGTATGTCCATTAAACATTTCGTTAAGAGTTTGGCGTATATTTTGACGTCTGTGTTTAGGAGTGAGATAGGCCTGAAATTGGCCGGTACATTGGGTTCTTTGCCTGGTTTTGGCAGAGTCACCACATAGGCCCCCAGCATCTCTTTTGGGAATAGTGAGTCTTGGGTTCCTTGTGTGAATACTTTTTGCAGGTATGGAGAAAGTACAGTGTGATAGGTTTTAAAGTACTCGTTAGAGAGGCCGTCCGGGCCTGGTGATTTTCCATTGGGAAGTGATGCAATAATTTTCTCTATTTCCATATGTGTGTATGGGGTGTTTAGTGTTAGTAGTTGATGTTCTGTAAGTTTAGGAAGGTTATTTGTTTCCAGGAATTTCTGGATGTTTGTTGAGGTGGGTTGTGTACCGTGTTTCCCCGAAAATAAGACCGGGTCTTATATTAATTTTAGTGACAAAAAACACACTAGGGCTTATTTTCAGGGTAGGGCTTATTTATTTACGGTATGTACATTAAACAACATTTATTCAAATACTGGTACAGTCATCTCCATTTCACTTTGAACCATTGGTCCTAATCTCTCATTTACAGCAATATATGGTACGGTAGCTCTCCCTAAACAACATTTATTCAATTACAATCATGTCATCTTCTTCTGGAATATCATCATAACTCTCCAAACCCTGATTGCCAGCCTGAATTTCTTGCATCTCCATTTCCTTTTGAACCATTGGGCCTAATCTCTCATGTAAAGCAATATAGCTCATCCGCAAACGAGTACTTCTTGTCCATGTAGCCTGCTCGTAATGCTTTGGCAACACAGCTGTCAGTGATTTTATCCCATGAATTATTCACCCATGTCACGACCTCTAGCAGTTTAGCCTTCACAAAGTTTCCACGCTGATTTCTGACCAATCTATTTTCAGTGTATTCATTGATTTCCGTGCGCAAATGGTCCTTGAATGGTTTGTTTATTGCAATATCAAGAGTTTGGAGAGTTTGCGAGAATCATTACTTGATCTATTCTTCTCTCTGCAAGGAAGTTCTTCATTTTTGCGCGGTGAGTGCTGGCTGAATCCCAGACTAGCAGACCTCTTTGGCCACCTCTCAGAACAAGTGGCAGCATTAAATCCAGCCACTTTCTTATAACTGCTTGTGTGCACCAGGCTTTTTCTGTTTCAAGAACATAAATGCCTGAAACCCGTTCAATCTTATCTTTCTTGCTCTTTGCGATAATTAGAGGTGTGGCTTTTGTTCCATCCAGATGAATTGCCAAAACACAAGTAACACGTGCACTTTCATAACCAGTGGAGGGAACGTAGATTGAGGAGGCTCCCCTCTGATCAATTGTCGTTTGAGATCCTTGGCCCATATTTCATCCATTGCAATCATGTTGGAGAGTTGGTATTTAGAAAAGTCTATGCCATCAACAAAGAACTTGAATGCAAGTGCACGTTTAACAACTTCATTATCTTCCAGCTTGAACAGTGTTGTCGATCTTCTTAGAGACAGTTCATATCGCTGAAGGAAGCCATCCAGCCAGTGGTGTGATGCTTTGAAATCTTCTGGGGATATGTCAAATTGTGGTGCCATTTCAAGGGCAAATGCTTGAATATCAGCCCTGCGCACAACCAAAGGCTTTGCTCTCTTGTCAGCAATCCATTCACAGATGATATCCTCCAGCTCAAGATATAATGGCTGGCGACCTGATCCACACTTGTGCTTCTTCGCATTTCTCTCGTCCATCTTTTGACTGAGGTTACTGTACTCTGCTTGCCATTTTCGGACCTATGCTCGGAGATCTAACTTCATCTCTTTGCAGAAAGCGGTAAGATTCTTGCCGTGGGAGTCCTCCACGATTCCTTTCTTGTACTCGACAGAATAGCTCTTTCTCTTTGAACTCATCTTGTCTGGGGATCAAAATACCGTACTGTATTAATACCATATACGGTATGCATAAAGTGCGCAACAGGTCTCAAGTCTGTCTGGCTGGTTGTTGCTTTAAAAAAATACTGTTCCTTTAAAGCATGATAAACAACACAGTGTTTGTGCTGTGTCATTTATCCCTCTCTATTTTCTAAAAAACCTGTTAAAATCTAAAAATTCTGTGTAAAAGTAAAAGTACCTGTTTAACAGCTTTTATTCTTCTCTGAGGTGATGATTAGAGAGAAGAGTTTGTGGTGACGTCAGCCCGCTCCGTGCACTAAAGAGGGAGGGGGGCGCAGACGTCAGCGGGAGGAGAGGAGGAAAAAGAAGAGCCGAGATTGCCGCTGACATCAGTGTGCTGAAGACGACATCTGGGAGGGAGGAGGGGAGGAAAGAGAATAGCCGCAATCCCCAGCTGACGTGCACAGAAGAGGAAGCAGCAGCAGACATCAGTCGGGAGGAGAGAAGAGGGCAGCGGTGGGTGTAAACCTGTTTAAATATAGCAACAAATAGAGACACTAGCCAACATTTAAAAAGTGGTTTTAAGGAGATTTACTAGGTCTTATTTTCGGGGTAGGGCTTATATTGCAGCCCGTCCCGATAATCGAAATAGGGCTTCTTTTCGGGGTAGGGCTTACTTTCGGGGAAACACGGTAGTGTTTAAGTCTGTCTGGAGGTTGTAAAGTGCCTCGTAATAGTCTGCGAATTGGTTTGTGATGTCTTTCGGGTTTGTGATAGTTTGTTTACTGAGTGGGTGTATCAGGTGTGAGATTCTCGTTTTAGCCCTTACTTGTTTTATCCTGTTAGCTAGGTATTTTCCTGCCCTTTTGGCATTTGCATAGGAGTGTGTTTTTAGTTTTTTCAGGTATGTGTCGTATTGTTGGGCTAGTAGATTCTTCAACTGGTCCCTGAGTTTCGCCAGCTTCTGTGAGGTTATCAGGGTGGGGTTTCGTTTGTTTTGAGTTTCCAATGTGTGTATATCTGCTAGTGTGGCATTAAGAGTGGCCATGTGTTTCTTTTTTGCTCTGGCCCCTAGTTGGATTAGAATGCCCCTTATAAAGGCCTTGTGCGCATTCCACAATGTGGCCGAAGAAGAAACAGAGTTTTCATTGTCTGAAAAATAGGTTTGGAGATGCTTGGAGATTAGTGGCGAGCTCTGTGGGTCTTGTAGCAGTTTAGTGTTACAGCGCCAGATGGGTGTGGAGGGTGGGACATTCCGCTCTGCAATGACCATGTGAATCGCAGCGGGGTCTGACCATGTGATGTCCTGAATGGTGGAAGATGCAATATTCAGTAATAGCCATTTATCTGTCAAGAACATGTCTATTCTGGAGTACATGTTGTGTCTGGGGGAAAAGAAGGTGTAGTCCCTCTCATTGCCGTGTTGACAGCGTCAGACATCGAAGATTTCTTCTGTATGGAGTATGTGTTGTAGAGAGTTTGTGGGTCTCCTGGGTTTCAAGGTAGAGTCCAGATTGGGGTCTGTCGTCAGGTAAAGTCCCCGCTTATTAAGAGATGCCCATATTGGGCTGTTGTGAGGCGGTTAAAGAGCTTGCGTAAGAAAAGCAGTTGGTGCATGTTGGGTGCGTATAAAGACACCACGGTGAATGGTTGGGAGTTGATGTCACATTTAATAAAAAGGTATCTCCCTTCGGGGTCGGTAATTACCTCTTTCGATTGAAAGGCCAGGGTATTTTTAAGGGCCAAGAATACTCCTCTCTTTTTGTCTTTAGTGTTGGAAAGAAATATGTTCGGGTAGTCCCTGTGGTTGCATTTGGGTGCTGCGTTGTTTTGGAAGTGTATCTCCTGGACACTTAGGATGTCCACTTTGTGTCTAGTGGCTTCTTTCCATAAAGAATGCCTTTTGGCATGGTGATTTAGGCCTCTGGCATTAATGGATAGACGTGTTATGTGCATGAGAGAGTCTGTGAGGGGTCAATGTGATGAGGTGGGTAGCCATGTCCAAGTGTTGATGGTCCAGCCTGTTCCTGTTGTCTTCCAGCGATGTGGTAGGGTGGGTGTTCCGGTTGTACCTTACTAGAGAAAGGTAAGAAGAAAATAAACAAATGAACTGCACAGTATATAAACCAAGTGACGTAACTACGCCAGTAAAAAAAAGAGGTGCTGTTGGTAAACCTTGTGTAGTAATGGCTGCCTGGGTGGTCCAGGCGGGGGGAATAGAGAGATCATTACTTCTGTAAGAAATATGCGTAATGGTCCTCTAGCCCGGGGAATTCTTGATCTTTTAGCAGTGTGGTAGAAGGTTTAGGAGCTCCCATTGTGTTTCTTGTTGTTTCTCTTGTGCGAGACTACCTGCCATTCTTGTTCCACATGAGTAGGTTGGTTGGAGTGGTTAGGTGTTTGCAGTGGGTCTAGTATGATGCCCCATTGTCGCAAGGTAGAGATGATCTCTTCTAGTGTGGAGACCAAGATATTTTCTCCCCTGTGGGTGATGATCAGCGTGGCGGGGTACTTCCACTTGTGCAATATTTTGTGGTTTCTTAGGGCTTTGGTAACTGTGGCAAGGTTGCGGCGTCTTTGGAGGGTGTGTCTAGAATGATCCGGCAGGATCTGTACTGTGGAATACATGGAGGGTATATTTTCAGCTTTTTTAAAGGCCATCATTATCATCTCCTTTACATGATAAAAATGTACTCTTAGCAGGACATCTCTAGGGACCTCTGCTGCCAGGAAGGAGGGTTTTGGGAGCCTGTGGATCCTATCTATGATGAGGACCTGTGCTGTCAGTAAGGGCACTAGAGAGGAGAATAACGTCAGTGTATACTGTTGAAGCTGCTGGGGGAGTATAGTCTCTGGTATTCCTCTAAGTTTGAGGTTATTCCTCCTCGAGCAATCTTCTAAGTCTGAGATCTTATCTTTCAGCCAATTAATCTCCTCAGTTTGTGTATTGTACAGACACTGTGTAGTCTCCCATAGTTTTCTCAATGTGGTTCACCCTATCACCCAGCCTATGTACCTTTGCTTGGCAATTCTGGACGCTGGATATGAGGCCTGCCTGAAGGGCTGCTCGCAGGGACAGCATCATGTCCTTCAGCATAGTGTCTGAGACAAGCTGGCCAGATGTGGGGAATGCTGCTACGGGGTCAGTGTTTCCTGCTGTGCCGTGTGTGGTTGTGGCCTGTGCACCACTCACCTCCATGTACGGGTCTCCTTGTGCTCTGAGCGGAGAGTGCTTGCGGGCTTTGGATTTGGCCAGGCTTCTCACTGTTAGGCTAGAGTTGGTAGTGGATGACCCGCTCCCTCCGTTTCCCAATCCGGCAGCCTGGGCCTGGTCTCCTCGTGAGGCGTCGCCGCCATCTTGCTGCGGTCCTCTCTGGATTGCGGGGTAAAACCCCGATATTTTGTTTAGCTGCTGCGGCTCTTTCCTCCTGCGGGTCATTCTAGGGGCCCTCCGGTACTCTGTGAGTGCGGTGGCTATCGTTTTTCTTCACTGTGGGCTCCGTGCTGGCTGAGTTCTCCGATGGCTGAGCGGAGCTCTAGACTCAGGCGTCCATCTTAGAGCTCGGTGGCCACCATGTCTAAGGACTTCTTAAAAGACGAATGGCCACACAAGCAAATCCAAGCCAGACACTTTTTTGAGAGAGGAAAATTCATCCAACATAGAACCCTAGCAGAACAATCTAAATCATCTAGATTCCCATTCTGGTTATATCTTCAAATGAAATACTTTCTTGACAATCCAATACACAGAGGGAACTACCTCAAGTCAATTATGCTGTTTGAATCACTATGCTCAAGCTTCTCACCACAGAGCCATGTTATATCAGCAATCTACTCTGGCTTGTTTGAGGAAGCTAGCTCCACCATGTCTCCCACACACCTATACTGGGAGAAAGCCCTTGATGATAGAGAAGTAGACGAGGTCACCTGGGAGCGGGTCCATTTACTCATCCATAAAAGCTCACTAAACGTAACCATTCAAGAGAATGGGTATAAAATTTTCAATAGATGGTTCCAAACGCCCGGAGCATTACACAAGTTTATGCCAACTGTCCCAAACAGATGCTGGAGATGCGGTCTAGACGAGGGCACCCCCCTCCATATTTGGTGGTCCTGCCCTGGAATCCATCCTTACTGGCGCAGGGTCCACGACACCATAACTGAACTTTCATCCCTACTCCTGGAGTTCTCACCAGCCAAATACCATCTACATTTAAATGAAATTTAGAGGAAAAAATACATGAAAACTATAGCGGTCCATATGGTCAATGCTGCTCGCGTATGCATACCTGTACATTGGAAATCCACAGAACCCACATCATTAAGGGAATGGGCAACCAAACTTAAACGAATAGGAGAACTGGAGGAATTGATTCATATATCAAATGACAAAATTGTAGCGTACACAAATATCTGGGAACCATGGTTTAAATTTGTGAACACCCAATCAAGACCTATTCCTAGAATAAGTTTATAGCCTGATGAGAACAACTCTACCATTTGCATGGAAGACAAATTAGTAGCCCTTAATCCACACAATCCATAACCTTCATCCTGTCAGCTTATCTCTCCCAACCCCCCCCCCTTTTTTTTCTCTTTACACTCTGGTAGGACCTCTGGAATTGGGAGACTGGGATTGAGACACTGGGCGCGAGCCACATCTCTCCCGTACCCCTCCCAAGTATAGAGACCCGTAGATTTATCAACAACTTAGCACACAATGTGGGGTATAGGGGTACATCCCCCTCTAACATAGCAGCCAAACCTTGATGAACTCTCTCTCAACGAGACAATATAGAAATGATTTCTAGGAACCCAGAGAGAGAATGGTTACGTCATTGTACTGGTTAGGTTTCCAAGGACTAATGGGGGAGCTCCTTCATTTCAAGACGTTTATACAGAAGTACCACTTATTATTCATGTGACTACAATCTTACTATTCCATTTTCAACACCATTTCTCATTTATAAGACCAGTTTCTCTTTGAGTTTGTAAATTCCTAGAATTCCAATATTCTTTAATATGTATATGTACACAATGTTTCTTGTTATCTGAAAAAAATCAATAAATTCTTCGAAACAAACAAAAAAAAAAAAATAAGGCTGGGAAAGATCAGCAGCACCAATAACCAAAAAAAGATGACAAAATCTGAGAACATTATTTTATGAAAAAACATGGCAATTGTTTATGGTATGTTTGCTTTAGCAACCCAAATGTCATCCAGTTAAGGCTTACATCCACTCTAAGTAAAAGTCCTTAATGTTTCACTTGTATGTCTTTCATTCCTTTTTCTAAGAACTAAATAGTTTTGTGTTGCATTCTTAAGACGTTGCATGCCTCACTAATTTTCACATTCCTAAGAACAGTAAACCCTAAGGGTTCACATTTTGATGCTAAGAGGTGGGAATGGACAAAGGTAAAGGGTTATAAAGTAAGTATATAAGGCTGCCAACTGCAGACCCAAGAGACAAGGGACCACACAAATGGAGCAAAAAGATGAACATTGAAATCTGCTTAAAATTACCTTTTTTTTCACCAGGGTGGCCATCCCCACCTGGGATCCTTTCCATCTATGACGCTTTTCACCCAAAAAGGGCCCAAATCATAGCAGTAGCAGACAAAGCAGCTTGGTTAGCTGGATGTCAAAACACTACGGAAAAACCATCAAGACCAGGACAATGATATTAACTGGGTAGGAAATAATTTTACGTACTAATCCTGTCACTCTCAGACCTCCTTTTTTTACTGCAGAGAGTCAGACAACATTTGTATAATATTTTATCAGTGACCTAGAGATAATGTCCTCACATACAGACTAGCTTTTCTACTGCACATAAAATAGGCTCAGGCAGAGTTGTGTTATTATTTATAGTGACCTTGTAGCTATGATTAAAAAAAAACAGGCTGGTTCCTGCTCTTTTCTAAACTGTGTCCTAGACTAAGAAAGGTTACCTTCTCACCATTAGTCATTTCTACAGCTGGATTGCAAAGTGGAAGTCCTGAAGGCTAAGAGCTCTGACATAGTTAAATTGTTAGTTATTAAGCACATTGCATTCTTTGATAAGTTACTAGAAGGTCCTGAATGTGCCTTTGTTATATTTTATTAATACAGATATCAGTGGGTTGTGTTGGGGTTTTAGTATTTGCTAGAAATGCTGTTTGCTGTCTCTATATTTTGATTTATTTATGTGTGTATATTTGATTAGATTAGGTTGGTGGTTCTATGTTGTATTCTCTTTTTGTGTATACTTGTGTTGCTAAGAGTGTTTCCTATTTTTCAAGTTAGAACAAAAAGAATACCCTCTAAACCACCAAGGAGGGACTATTATGGGCTACCTTGAAGTACACATTAATGCAATGTTATAAAAATATCAATTTTATTTATACAAAAGATGTATAAATAAAACTGATATTTGTATTATATTGCATTAATGTGTACTTCAATGTAGCCCATAATAGTCCCACTCGGGGGGTGGTTTAGAGGGTATTCTTTATGTTCAAATTTTTGGGATGATGGTTACATCTTAGCACCAAACCCCCATAGTTTCATTATTTTTCAAGTTACAACATATTATATAATGTGATCTATTTATGTAAATAGTACAAATGTACAAATGTACATGCAGATCTGCTGGAAGAATGGCTATGCAATATTTTAATATTGCATAGCCATTCATCCAGCAGATCTGCACGTACATTTGTTCTGTGTGAACTGGCCAAAAAACAAATGTTTTTAAGTTTATTTTCTCTTGTTCTCTTGTTTGTTTTATGATGGGCAATAGTAAAATTCCACATTGTGGCCACTAGATGGAGGTGAGGAGCACAGGATATACACACATCTCTGCAACACAGTGGTTCTCAACACCAGTCCTCAGGACCCACCAACAGGCCAGATTTTAAGTATTACCTTGGGGAGATGCAAACTAGAATACAGCAATCACTGAGAAGCAAATGATATCACCTGTGATATATTTCAGTTATCCTGCAAACCTGGCCTGTTAGTGGGTCCCGAGGACCGGAGTTGAGAACCACTGCTGTAACAAGAGATACAATGTAACAATTCTAGAGAATGCTAGCTGGAACCATTGGTTACATTTACCTGCTAATTCCCTCTGGTGATCTCTAGCGTTCTTACATTGTATCTCTTGTTACAAAGACATGTGTATTTCCTATGTCCCTCAGCTCCATCTAATGGCCATACATGCCCATAATAAAACAAATTCATTCAGAAGAGAAAAAAGCCCAAAGAACGTTAGTTTCTGCCCATTTCCCATAGAAAAATATACACGGGGAGTCGCTGGATGAATGGCTATGCAAATTTTTCTTTCAATAATTTTTATCGAAAAAGGAAGTCAATACATAGACAGTAGTTTTTGGCAATGTAACAGGCTATGCAAATTTTTTATAAATAGTCCCCATGAGCCCCCACAAACTGAATTTTATATGTAGTGCCCTCTACTTTTAGGTAGGTGCTAGGTGTTAGGATTTGGGTAGGTGAGGTAAATTTAGTCAGGCCTGATTGTTTGATCCTGGGCAGGGGAGTGGCTCAGGGAGTAGCTGGTGACTCGCAGGCAGTAACACCTCTTGCATACCTTCTGGAGGGTTCTAGAAGAAAGGGTGGGGAAGAGAGGTGGAGCTGCCTGGGGTGTTTAGGGAGCTCTGACCAATCCCCAATCTGGATTGGCAGGGGGTAGCCCTCCTTAAATACCTGGGGTCAGCTCAGCCAGGGAGGAGAGTTCAGATGGAAGAACTTGGAGATGGGGCACTAGTTGTGGAGACCTTTGAGGGAGCCCCCAATCTGCGGGGGTGACCTTGGGTCTGGAGGCTCGAGAGTGGAAGGGACCCCTCAGTACATACCATGGGGAGTCCTGACCAAGGAGCAGGAGAGAGAAACGGAGTGCTGCTGCCGGGCAAGCCTCCAAGAGGGATCCACCATGCGTCAGTGAGTGACACACACCCAGGGTGTTAAGAAAAGAATCTGTGCCTGGAACGGGACCTGTGCACCTATGTGTGCTCGTGTGCACGTTCGCGCGTGCCTATGCTCGCCGGCAATGGTGCCTAACGGCCCTATTTAAGCTGACAACACCCAGCAGCCAGTGCTGTCCGTTCTACAGTGTGTGAGTTTTCTAGATTGACTTGTATCCTGATTTCCTGTTCCTGCGACCCAGCCTGTCTCCGACGTTGATTGATCTCTGCCTGCACCGACCCCCAGCTTGCCCACAACAGCTCTTCTGCCTGATCCTTGTGTACTTTGCTGCCTGCCTGTTGATGACCCTGCCTGCACCTGACGACCCTTCTGCCTGCTCCCTCTGTACCGCCTTGCCATCCAGTTGCCGACCCCAGCTTGCGTCACTACTCTAATACTGCACGAGCCTCTACCAGACCTTTCACACCATCACCAGTGAACCCGTCCAACCCCCGTGCCCCCCTGTGCTCCCAAACCCTCTGTCTGCTCTACCAGGGGTTCCCGAACCCGGGCCGTAAGAGTGGTTGCTTCCTGCACAAGACAGACTCCACCACCAGGTGCGTGACAGCAATGGACAGCCATGTCTGAGTCTGCGCAGGGAGCACCCTCTGCTATGGATGAACTCTGTGTCCACCTTGCCGGCCTTACACAGGCGGTCAAGAATCTGCAGGAGGGCTCTACCCGGCTGGAAGAACGGGTTCAGGAACTCTCCGTACCTGCAACACCTGGGAGTGGCCAGGCCGCAGGTCACACCATCGTGGCCTTACCATCTGAACCCAAGGTCCCCCTGCCGAATACATTTTCTGGGGATCGGCGCAAGTTCCAGGCATTCCGCAACGCTTGGGATCTGTATTTTGGCCTCCAGCCCCGCACCTTCTCGCTGGAAGCTGCGAAGGTGGGACTTGTGATATCCCTGCTACAGGAAGAGCCTAAGGCCTGGGCACACCAATTGTGGGAGCAGCGAGCCCCAGAGGTCTCTACTCTGGCCCTGTTTTTCCAAGCTATGGCTCGGCTTTACGAGGACCCCCACCAGACGGCCATCGCGGAAGCTGCATTACACACCCTCCAGCAGGGCCGCTGCTCCGCTGAGGACTAAGTGGTGGAATTCAGGCGGTGGAGTGCAGATATGGCATGGAACGATGCCACACTCTGCTACCAATTCTGTTTGGGCCTATCCGAATCCCTCAAGGATGAATTGGCCCATGTGGGGGTACCTCCAACTCTGGATATACTCATTAATCTGGCTATCCAGATCGACCAGTGCCTCAGGGAGCGTCGAGTTGAAAGAGCCCCAGGATCCCTGCGCCCCACCTGGATGCTACCCCGGGTTCCTAGCTACACAAGACTGATTCCCTTCGCCTCTGCAACCTCCTCCTCCTCTCCTCTGGATACCGCGGAGCCAATGCAGATAGGGCTTCTACGCCCCTCTCTCACCCCCGAGGAGAGACAATGGAGGTTCTCACTGAACCTGTGCCTGCCTATACTGTGGAGAACCCGGACACATGGTGAGATTCTGTCCCGCCAAGCGCGGATTTATTAAGTACTGGCCTGTTCTTCCTGACTCCGGATGTGTGAAAAAGAGTGATTGAGGGCAGTGTGACAGTTGAACCACTACTTCTAGCAACCCCTACATGGGCATGGCTACATTTGGGGGCTCGTCTGGTATTCACCTGTTCACGGAAACCTGTCAGTCGTTACCCCTAGCAACCGTAGTTGACTGAGCCAGTGGACTGTATTTTTTTTTTTTTACTATTAGAGAGGATTGTACTCGAGGAAGGATTTATGTGCTTGCCTGCTCTACAGTGCCATTCTACACGTGCCGTTGTCCATGGTAACCATGGGGGCCATTGGCAATTGCTGTTCCTGCTTACCCAGTTGCTCCAACCGGCACTGGGACGGACACTGGAACCAAACTCTGCAATTCAGAATTCGTTCAATGTTCAACATTAGCCCTTTACCCCTAGAGCCCAATCCTGTGCCACTGCTTTGATGATAATTTACCACTGTAAGAGTCTATCTTTAATCAATTGTTGTGGAGCAAGACCCAGAACATCCAACTATGACTGTCATAGTTTATTACATTTTTTGGGTACATTCCTATGTTGGTATGTGAGTTTCTCCATGATTAACATAGTATTTACCTGTCAATGCATTGTCCTTTTTTAGGGATTCTGGAAGACATCCAGTACCTGGCCAGCATAGGTGTGCGCAGCCTATTGCATTAGGGTGTGCACTCCAAAGCTCAAGCACGTGGTACCGATCACTCACTGTGTTCATTCAGAAAGGTAAGGGGCCGGTTAATTCCATATTTACAGGTCCCTTCCCCCACTCATCCTAAAAAATCCCCCTGTGTTTGCCCGCAGAAGTAGCCAGTGGGAGAGAAGAGGAAGGAATCCGGCAGCACTGCAGGGGGAGCCAGGGCAGTAGGGGGAATCTGCTCTGCTCAGGGGGATTAGGGTATGCCCGGGCACACCTGGCACACCCTGTGCGCATGTCTATGCTTGGCAGTAACATACGGGCCACATACAGCAGTCTCAGTACCGCAGTGTGCTCTGGTGGAGCGAGTGTTTCTTCATCCAGTGCACCCAGTAAGCACACCATGGGCTCACTGACAAGGTCAAAATGATATGTTAGTGATATTGTGGATATAACATCAGACCAAAATAATTTGGGGCATTTCCACAACATATGCAACAAGTCTTCGTTATGCCTTTCACATTTGGGGCATATAGGGGAATCCCTGCTTCCCCACTTAAACAGTTGTACCAGCATTCTATAGGTCCTATGTAGCATATAAAGGTGAGAACGTTTCTGTGATGCAGAAGCAGAGACCAAAGGAGCAGCCGATAAGCACAGCTCCCATGTGTCTCCCTCTATTTGGCATACATCCTTTTCCCAACCCTTCCTGCTCTTAAGCTGTGAGGGGTCGTGAGTGTAACTAAGAAAAACTGAATAACCTCTAGGGATCATCTCCTTTTTGTCTTCATCTAATAATATTCCCTGCATTAATGGGTTTTCGGATGGCGTGAGATCCCTCCTTTCAAACTGTGCCTGCAGGGCATGTCGCAGTTGCAGGTATCTGTAGAACTGGGTCCTAGGCAAATTAAATTCTCTTTGGAGGTCAGAGAAAGACTTTAAGATTGTTCCACTGTATAATTGGGAAATATACAGTAGACCAGCTCTCTCCCATACACCAAATCCCTTTAGTTTATATAACACTCTATAGTTAAGGTTCCTCCAGATGGGCGTGAATGGGCTGTATCCCCTGACCTGGAAGAGACGATTAATATATGCCCATAACGTTTTAAATAGGGTTATAGTGGGATTGGTAGGTTTAACGTGGGCAAAGCCTGCTTCCAAAAAAGTTAGGGCTGGGCTCGTAGAGCCTGGTGGTATAAGTAAATTGCTTATAAGATCTGTAGGATCATTAAGACCCCAGGCTCCTAATTGTTGAATTTGGAAGGCTAAAAAATAGTACATTGTATAGTGAGTGTGGGACCGCCAAGCTACCCTGATATGTTCTCATTTGCAGAGTAGTTAAACTAATTCTGGCAGGTTTGTGTCTCCAAATCAAATTTCTAAAATAGGAATCAATCTTAGAAAACCACTTACGCGGTATCCAAATGGGGGAATTGTGGACAGGTGTAGCCATGTGCTCCCTTGAGAGTGACTGGTAGTAGTGGTTCACCTTATAGCTGCCCTCAATCATACCATATTTCACACATCTGTAGACACTGACCAGACCTGCTTTTGTTTTTGTTGTTTTATTTAGGGGAAATAACTTGGATGGGGATAAGGGATGACTGTGGGATGCCCAAAGAATTATAGTACACTAAGTCTGTATACACTCCTGTATATGCGCCCTTCACTGCAGACCGTCTCTCTGCAGACCATTACTCCTCACAACTCTCCAGCACTCAACTTGCTGACCATTTCTCCTACAGTTCTCTCTCCAGCACTGAACTTAGTAAATAATCACTCCCTTACTTCTCTCCAGCACTGAACTTAGTTTCCAGCTTGAAAGGAAGTTTATCAAGCTTCTGTGTTCCTTTCTCTTCTCCGCAGCTAGCATAGCGAGGCCTACTCTCAGCAGAACCTCTGAAACACCCATTACAGGCCAGGGACCACAGGCCCCTGAATGTGTAGCAAAAGTACTTGAGTGCTAGCTGGGCCTTTGATGGACTACAACTCCCAGCCCATCCCTCTGCCAGGTTCCACCGACCTGCTTTTCCTCAGCGACTCTCCTTTCCCTGAACTGGCTCCCTAGGCTCCCACAGACTATCCCCTATTCCTCTCCCAGCCTGCTCCAGCACTTTCTCTCGCAGTTCCCAGGGACTGTCACTGACCAAACCTGTGGATCATTTTAAATTCTCTCATTGTGTAGCACCTCTGCTGTTCCCCTGTTCTCTGTGCGACTCCAGGAATCACCACCACTCCTGGCTGCACCCGAACCTCCTCAAGGTCACTCTCCCCAGACTGGGGCAACCACCCCAGTAGAGGCCTCCACAGTGCCTCTGCTACATCCCCAGACTTCCCCCTGACCTTCTCCTCCCAGATTGGGCTGACTCAGAGTATTTAAGGAGGCCTGCCCCCTGCCAATCCTGCTTGGGGATTGGTCTGGGCTCCCTAGAATACTCCAGGTGGCATCACCTACCCCCTAGCTCTCTGACCAGAAACCCTCCTCCAAGTTTCTAGAAAGAAGTGGAAGGTTCTGGTGACCTCATCTGTCAAGTCCACTTTATCCTCCCAGAGCCACTCCTCCCTGCCCAGATCAAAATATTCAGGCCTGCACCTACAGTCAGGCCTGACTAAATTTTACCTCACCTAGCAAAACCCTGCTAGAAAACGCACCTACACTATGGGGGCGCTACACACGTATAACAATTGAGGGGCCCATACCAATTTAATGATATTTACTCTTCCCACTATGGCAGTGGTGCTCAACCCCTGTCCTCGGGACCCACTAACAGGCCAGGTTTGCAGGATAACTAAAGTACATCACAGGTGATATCATTTGCTGCTCTGTGATTGCAGTATTCTAGTCTGCATCTCCCCAAGGTAATACTTAAAATCTGGCCTGTTGGTGGGTCCTGAGGATTGGAGTTGAGAACCACTGCACTACGGACAAAGGGATTTTGATCCAAACTGCTTGTTTGGAACGGAACCTGTCCAATAGTGGTTTTAGGTTCAGGTCCAAATATTGCATGGGGTCAGGTGTCATTTCTATGCCCAAATATCTGACAGAAGAGACTACATGGATAGTAGATGCACAGTCCGGTAAAGGGGCCGGCAATGGATCCAGCTAAAGGAATGACATCTTCCCTCTGGTTTCTTATAAATCCCGTAATAGTCCTAGAAGCTCGGATGTGAATTGCTAGGGGTTCCAGTGCCAGAGCAAACAACAGGGGGGATAGGCGGCACCCCTGCTTTCCGTTTACCCTCAATTTAGCTGATAGGTCTGCATATAGGAGTTTGATCCAACTAATGAATACCGGTCCCAATCCGAAACGTGCAAGCACCTCCCACAGATAAGGCCATTCTACACACGCCTTTGCAGCATCTATGGAAAATATTGCTCTGTTACCCAGTTTGTCTACCACCAATTGCATATTTAGGAATAATCAATGTATATTTTGTGCTGTGGATCTCCTCGGGATAAATCCCGTCTTATCCTTGTGAACCAATTTTTGGATAACTTTGGCTAGTCTGTTGGCTAACACTCGAGCAAGTAGTTTCACATCAAATGTGAGCAGGGAGATTGGCCGGTAGGAGTCAGGCGAAGTGGGATCTATCTCAGGTTTCAACAAGACCACTACAATTGCTTTGTTCATGGAGGAAGGTAATTTGCCTTTCTGGAGGGCTTCATTATAGACCTTCAATAGCATTAGCATCAACTGTGGAGCGTACTTTTTATAAACCTCGGCTGGTAGGCTGTCTGAACCAGGAGCTTTCCCACCATGAGTTTGGGCCAACATCATTTCATCGTCTGTTAAGGGGGCATTCAAACTAACAGTGTCTAAGGTAGAGAGACTAGGAATAGGGTACTTATCAAAAAAATAGTAATTAGAGTAAATATCAACATAAAATTGCCGAAACACATGTAATATGTCTAAGGTGGTATGACACAGTTTCCCATTAGCATCTACAATGGACTGTATATAAGCAGAGGTTTGCTAGGTCTTGGTGAGCATAGCCAATAAGTGTCCGGTATTTTCATCTTCTTCAAAGTATTGTTGTTTTAGAAAAAATTGTTTATTCTCAGCTAGTTGTAACGCTAACTGACATGAGAGTGATTGGGAGGCCAGCCATGCTCTTCTAGTGGAGTCAGTGGGGTTGGCAATATAGCTAGCTTCAGTTCTTGAAACTTCCGCTAGTACAAAGTTTTCCCACTCCTTGGTTTCTGTTTTGATATGGTTGATAAGTTTAATAAATTGTCCCCTAAGATATGCCTTGGCGGCATCCCATACCACCATCAGCTCTGCAGTATGCTCATTATATTTGAAAAATTCCTCTATCATATTAGCTATTGGATCTGGGTCTGGGAAAAGTGACAACCGAAATGGATTAAGCCTCCACCCTATGTTCCTGTGATGGCTAGGAACAGAGAATTCCACCCAGAATGGGGAGTGATCTGAGACACCCCTAGGAGCATAGCCAGAGTCAGATAACAATGTAAGCAGTGCATCGTTTCCCAGACCCAGGTCAATCCTAGATAGACCTCTGTAGGAGGCTGAGTAACATAAATATACGTGGTCGCCTGGGTGCCTAATCCTCCACACATCCTGAAGGCCGCGTTCATCCAGCAGCCAGGCAAATGCAGTTGGGCCAGGTAAAGAAGGAGGTGTAATAGTATTAGGCCCCACCAGTTTATCCTTAGAGGGGTCTAAAAAATTATTGAAGTCACCCATGACTAATATTGGCAGATCCGGGAAACGAGACATATAGTTTGCGAGATTTTTGAGGGCTTTGGCTGAGAATGGTGGAGGAATATACATAATGGCCATAATGCATTTTATCTCATAAAGAGAGTGTAGCTCCCCCATAGTGATAGGTGCGTTTTATAGTGAGTTTTTGCTAGGAGAGGCAAAATTTAGTCAGGCCTGACTGTAAGCGCAAGCCTGAATGCAGCCCTTCGAGTTTCCTCCCCCTTGAGCAGAGAAGGTTTTGGAGAGGGGGATGGATGAGGAGGTGTCACTTCCTGATGTATGACAAGGAGCCCTGACCAATCTACAGTCTGGATTGGCAGGGAGCAGGCCTCCTTAAATACAGCAGTCGGCCAGCAGGGGGGGATAAATCGAGTGGAAGTGTGGAAGATGTAGCAGAGGTGCTGTGGAGGCCTCTACCCGGGAGGGAGCCCCTAGTCTTGGGGGGTGACCTTGAGGCCTAGAGACTCAGGTGCAGCCAGCAGTGGAGTTGATTGCTGGAGCAGCACAAGGGAGTAGGAGAACAGCAGAGGTGCTACTGAGAACTCTTTAAAGTATCCACTGGAGTCAGTGAGTGACAGACCCTGGGAGCTGGAAGAGAAAAGCTGCAGCAGGCTGGGAGAGAAATAGTGGACAGTCTGTGAAAGCCTTGGGAGCCAGTCAGGGGAAGGAGTGTCATTGTGAAGAAAGCAGGTCGGTTGGACCTGGAAGAGGGATGGGCTGGGAGTTGTAGTCCATCAAAGGCCTGGCTAGCACCAACGTACTAAGCTACACTTTGAGGGGGTCCAAGACGCTGGCCTGTAACGGGTGGTCAGGGGGCCCTTCTGACAGTTTGCAAGCCTCACCATGTGCTAGCTGCATTGAAGAGAAAGGAGTAATGTGAGCCTGATAAATTTCCCTTCAGGTCAGGAACTAAGTGATGTGCTGGAGGAAGTAGAGTGTATATATGGTCATTTATATAGGAGGTCCTGTAACCAATTCTTTGGGCATCCCACAGTCATCCCTTTCCCCATCCTAGTTAAATCCCTTAAATAAAACAAACATAAACAAGAGCTAGCCTGTTCAGTGACTTCGGATGTGTGAGATATGGTGGGATTGAGGGCAGCACATGGCTACATTAGCATACCAAAAAGACAAAACAGCCAGCAGGATCAGTAAGTACATTAATACATGAGAACTGTGTCCCTTGACGTATGAGAATACTGACTCCTCTAGAATATGAGGAGTAAGTTGAGTGATATTGGTGAATAAATTGTCGTTGTGAGAACAAAGGACAATCACCAGAGAGGAAATGAGTTTCCTGTAAGCAAATCATCACAGAGTTAAGTCGTTTAATAGTTCAGAGAATTGCCCCTTACACTGCTTTAAACATTATAGTCATGGTGGCCATTTGAAAGCATGTTCATATAGTATGCAAGGAAAGCTGTAGCAGACTGGGTGACGAGTGCATGGGTGTATCATCACAGGGGCAAAAGAAAGGGGAAAGGACCGCTACATGTCCACTGTAGGCAGCAAATATCCAGGTAAGTGGGTTAAGGTTGAGCTTCCATCACATAAAGGGGTATAAACCGGGCATTGGGCTGCGCCAAGCAAGAATTGTCAACAAGATAGACAGGGATACTAAAACTTGTAGGAGCCAACAGGGCTCTCAAACTCCATAACTTGTAACTGTGCAGTCCACCTGGGACCGTGTGGGGTAAAACAGTGGAACCTCTCACTGATGATAGGTGGTGCTTCTCTGCATCAGATCACACTTCAGTGACCAAATAACAGTAACAATCATGATAACAGTAGACTTCCACCTGTTCAAACAGTGAACTAAACTGGACATTCCAGAATCTTATCAAGGAGAAAAATGAAGAACGTTATTCCTCAAGTAGGAGCTAACTGTCTTCCCGCCAAAGCCCGGAAGGGTCTCTCTTCTCTATCCAGCCACTGCATTGCCATTACAGGCTTTTCAAAGAAGTGAACTTCTCCCTTAGCTTCCACCCGCATCTTAGCCGGGTATAGCATGGCGTATTTCAGATCCAGGGAGCACAGTCGTCATTTAACATTATTGAATTGTGCTCCCTTCTTCTGTAGCTCCAGATATCCAGGCATAGTGCGAGCTTTAGACAGTATAACATCTCTATCTTTGAAGTTGAGAAGCTTGAACAGAAAGGGACGAGGGTTGGCTTTAGGGGGTAATGGTCGTGCTGGCACTCCATGCGCCCTTTCCACCGCAAACATTTGGGAGAAAGCATCATTGCCAAACGCAGAAAGCAGCCAGTTCTCAATAAACTTTACTGGGGTTTCCCCTCTGCTCTTTCGGGTATGCCTATGGCCCGGACATTATTATGTTTCATTCGGTTTTCTAGTTCATCTAAGCGGGCCAAATGCTGGGTTGTAACATGAATGTTTAGGCCAAGATCCCTCTGTATAGAAGCAATATCATCCTCCAAAGAACAAACTCGCCCTTCCAGGGCCGCGGTTCATTATCTAAGTTTTTGCATGCCATGTCTAATGAGGGTGATTTCAGTTTTCACTCCCGTAAGTTTGTCAGCCATGGCAGTAAGAGATGCATTCCCAGCTGTGACTGCCGCTAATATATCCCGGAGGGTAGGCTCGGAATCCTCCATCACTTCAGTAGGCCCTATTGGTAATGTATAGGCCTCCATAGGAGTACTCACTGCGTCCCACTCTGTTCCAGATCCAATGCCATCCTCCAGGGGCACTGTGTCAACTGCCTCCGAAGCATCACTGGAGGAATCCTCAGGGGTTGAGAAAGGAGATGCAGGGTCTTTAGACAGAGCTTTCGAGAAGAGCTTCTGGGCCACGGCCTTGTATTGTTCCTTAGGTGAGTATTGCTGTCTGGTGCCATCTTGCCCCACGAGGTCGGAGAAACGGAGCTCCTTGAGCCGTTTGGTAGCACCTGCCATCCTCACAGAACCTTTCAATAGATGCAGCAGACTCACGGGGATCCACCAGTTATATTTGGGAAGGAATCAGTTCGGGTATATAGCTTTCCACGCGTTAATGTACCGGATTATCGGTGGAGGATGTGAAGGACACGTCTGGCTACACCCACCGCTAAGACACACCCCCCCCATGTGTGTTGTGTTTAGTTAGGTTTTTAGTTAGGTTGTGTTTTGTGTAGCGCCCTCTATCATTACATAGGTTCTGAGTGTTATAATTTTTGGTAGGTGAGGTAAATTTAATCAGGCCTGATTGTTTTGATCCTGGGCAGGGGAGTGACTCAGGGAGTGGTCACCAGTGACACCTGTTGGTTACATCCTCTTTGCTTCTAGAGGGTTCTAGAAGAAAGGGTTAGGAAGAGAGGTGGAGCTGCCTATGGTGTTTATCCCCAATCTGCATTGGCAGGGGGCAGGCCTCCATAAATACCTGGGGTCAGCCCAGTCTGGGAGAAGAGTTTGGGTGGAAGAACTGGGAGATGGAACACTAGTTGAAGAGACCTTTGAGGGAGCCCACAATCTGGGGGGTGACCTTGGGTCTGGAGGCTCGGGAGTGGAAGGAACCCTCAGTACATCCCATGGGGAGTCCTGACCAAGGAGCAGGAGAGAGCAACAGAGTGGTGCTGCCAGGCAAGTCTCCAAGAGGGATCCACCAGGTGTCGGTGGGTGACACATACCCAGGGAAGCTGGAAGAGGCACACCAGAGCAGATTGGGGAGAGAGAGACAGTCTGAGAAGGGTGCAAGAGCCAGTTGGGACTGTGGTGTCACTGGGCAGTGGAGTTGGGTCGCTGCAGCCAGGAGGGTTGGCAGGGCCTGAAGAAGGGACTGAGTGGGAGCAGTAGTCCACCGAGGCTAGCTAGCACACTTTGTACTTTTTGCTACACCAGAGGGGTCCATGACCCCTTGCCTGTAATGGGTGGTTCACAAAGACCTGGCCAGAGCCAGAGGCAGGCCTCACCATGCGCTAGCTAGGCCTGAGAAGTGTCGTGCAGGAGAGAGGAAGAAGAGTTAACTGCGAGCAATATTGTGTTGGAGGAGTAAATCTGTTGATCTGCTGGGCATCCCATAAACATCCTATACCCCATCTAAGTTAAATCCCCTAATAAAAACAAAAAAACACAAGTACCGGCCTGTTCTTCCTGACTCTGGATGTGTGGAAAAGAGGGATTGAGGGCAGTGTGACAGGTGAACCACTACTTCCAGCATCCCCTACATGGCTACATATATAATAATGTTCAACAACCCATAGTAACAGTTCGCTGGTGAGCTTTATTGGTATACACAGTATATTCTAAATGTAGGTATATCTAAAAACACAACACAAAATAATATAGTGTAGCTTACAGTTCTTAGATGTGGTGGCTGCATTCATGTTTCAAGCATTTTTTTCTTTTTCTTTTCACCTGGTGATCCTGCCAGTAACACACTCTCGGTCATAGGGTGACAACTCTCGGGCACAGTACCGTATTCATGAAGAAGTAGTGTTGTCACCATAAGAAAGGACTACAAACACCTACTGTGACGGACTGCCTAGCACCCCGCAAGTTCATTGTTTAGGTTTACATTCCCTTTAATGAATAGTTATTATCGCTGCCCTCTGCTTTATATTCTTAAACCTAAATCTTGCTTCGTGGGAGCGTATATTTAGGGCTGCTGGAGAATTCAGCTTGTATTTGTCCATATGCTCGCCTATCAGCCTGGAAGGCACTGGAAGCATTGAATAAAAATATATTGTATGTGTATGTTATCAGCTGTGCTGTCACTGAACCATTGCACTGTATAAATTGTTTCCAGTACAGAAGCAAGCATCTTCAGATGTAAAGTAAATAACAAGGCCATTTTTATGTACCTTTTTACAGCTCTTCTTTTTATGTCCCCGTCACATGTGCGGCATTTATAAATATTTTACTTTTATTGTGACAAAAAAGAAATCACATGAACTGTATTTCAGGGCAAGGCAATGATTCCACGACATGGAAAATGCAGAATTCTATGTATTTATCACGCTGTGCATGTATGGGTCTATTCATAAAGGTAGTCTGCAGAAATACATAGCAGGCAATTAGAATCAATAGAATAAGAACACTACAATCGTTTGGGTCAGTTTTGTTTAAACTTTTTCAAATGTTTTAATGTTTTTAATCTGCTGTTTTTTATATCTCACACAAATACATATATATACAGGTGCATCTAAAAAAAATTAAATATCATCAGAAAGTTAATTTATTTCAGTAATTTAATTCAAAAAGTAAAACTCATATATTTTATATAGATGGGTTACACACAGAATGATATATTTCAAGCATTTCTTGCTTTTAATTTTGATGATTATGACTTACAGCTAGTGAAAACCCATAAATCGGTATCTTAGAAAATTTGAATATTAGACCAATAAAAAATTATTTTTAATACAAAAATGTTGTCTTACTGAAAAGCATGTCCATGTACAGTATAGTATGCACTCAATACTTGGTCGGGGCTCCTTTTGCATCAATTACAGCATCAATGCGGTGTGGTATGGAGGTGATCAGCCTATGGTACTGCTGAGGTGATATGGAAGCGCTCTTTAACTCATCTCTGTATTGTTGTGTCTTGTGTCTCTCATCTTTCTCTTGACAGTACCCTACAGATTCTCTATGGGGTTTAGGTCAGACCAGTTTGCTTGCCAATCAAGCACATTGATACAATGATCATTGAATCAGGTATTGGTACTTTTGTTAGTGCGGGCAGGTGTCAAGTCCTGCTGGAAAATCAAATCAACATCTTCATAAAGCTGGTCAGCAGAGGGAAGCATGAAGTGCTCTAGAATTTCCTGGTAGAGGGCTGCGCTGACTTTGGACTTAAACACAGTGGACCAACACAAGCAGATGACATGGTACCCCAAATCATCACAGACTAGAAAATGTTGCATTTCATTTGGAAATCAATGTCCCACAGTATGGAGGAAGAGTGGAGAGACACAGAATCCAAGTTGCATGAGGTCCAGTGTGAAGTTTCCACAGTCAGTGGATAGTAATTTTTTTAATTGAATTACAGAAATAAATGATCTTTTTGATGGTACTCTAATTTTTGAGATGCACTTGTATATAGGTTGTGCGTGTGTGTGTGTGTGTGTGTGTGTGTGGGGGGGGGGGGGGGGCCG
>BLSH010436703.1:1192947-1231206 GCA_018402905.1 Glandirana rugosa
TGGACGTGACACTATCAGAGTCTCCAGGCAAATCCAAATCCGGCTTTAAACTTCTCCACAACAGTATCTCGGACCTGCCTGGTGTGTTCCTTGTTCTTCATGATGCTCTCTGCGCTTTAAACGGACCTCTGAGACTATCACAGTGCAGGTGCATTTATACGGAGACTTGATTACACACAGGTGGATTCTATTTATCATCATTAGTCATTGAGGTCAACATTGGATCATTCAGAGATCCTCACTGAACTTCTGGAGAGAGTTTGCTGCACTGAAAGTAAAGGGGCTGAATAATTTTGCACGCCCAATTTTTCAGTTTTTTATTTGTTAAAAAAGTTTGAAATATCCAATAAATTTCGTTCCACTTCATGATTGTGTCCCACTTGTTGTTGATTCTTCACAAAAAATTACAGTTTTATATCTTTATGTTTGAAGCCTGAAATGTGGCAAAAGGTCGCAAAGTTCAAAGGGGGCCGAATACTTTCGCAAGGGATTGTATATATTGCCATTACATATCTGAGTGCGGATCCCCCCTTACATCAGGGTCCCCAAAGAGCACCCCCACTTACATCAGGGTCCCCAGAGCCCCCTTATTACAACAGGGTCTCCAGAGAGCCCTCCTTACATCAGGGACCTTAGAAAGCCCCTTCCTCACATCAGGGTCCCAAGAGAGCCCCCTCCTTACATCAGGGTCCCCTGAGAGCCTCTCCTTACATCAGGTCCCCAGAGAGCCCCCCCTTACTTCAGGGTCCCCAGAGAACCCCCCCTTACTTCAGGGTCCCCAGAGAACCCCCTCCCCCTTACATCAGGGTCCCCAGAGCTGTTCCTCCTCTAGCATTAAATATAAGTCTAAAGTGCGAAGGGGGAGGTGTGGCACTGGCAGCAGCCAGGTCTAAATGAGAAGTTTCCACACTGGGAGGGAGCAGAGTTAGACAAACTGTGGTTGGTTGATATCAACCAACCACTGAGGAGACAGTGAGCTGGGAGGTGGGCAGCAGCCAGCCTGGGACAGGATTGCAAGTCAGGAAAGTTACGTCCTCCACTGAATGCCTGGGGTGGAGTCACGTGGTTGGTTGCTAGACACTGGGCGGTCCTAGCAACCAACCACCACTAGAATGCGAGTCAGTGGCGAGCAGGAACTGGGACTGCCGCGGTGGGAGTACGGCACCGCTGCATGCACCCAGTAAGAGTCTTGGGGCTATGGACTGCAGATTTGGGGCTATAGCCCCAGAAGCCATCCCCTATTGGAGCCTAGTACTAGTCTTTTAATATCCATTCAGAAAACATACAATGCAGAACAATAAGAAGTCAGCAAAATTTAAATCCTGCCTCGTCACTTTATGCTGCATAAAGAAAACATATCCTTTTTTCAATTATTTGTTCAAATGCTTAAATAAAAGGCATCAGCTCTTTGTAAAAGTAAAATGACAGTCTCCTATTAAAGTATATGCTGCAGTTATTATAAGTGCATTTTTGCTTGCAAATGTTCTTAATCCCCCTGACATTTTCCAAAAATACTTGTTGATCCCACCTGTGAAGTCCACCTAATGCAGCTTCCTATAATGGCGTGGCAATGATGCTGCACTGCTCCTACGTTCAGAGCAGAATTGCCATACTCATGTATACTGTGCTTACTTGCACTAAAGTAGGATGATCAAAATGTTTTGCCGCATGGTTAGCAGCATTGTCATTGCTGATTCACAAGTCTGTAACTTGTCAGTCAGCATCTGGCCACACCTATTTCTGATTACTACTTTCTGGATTTACATTACTGTCTGTTATAGAAATAAGGGAAGCAGCTAATCAAGCATGATTGTGCTTGATTAGCTGCAGTGGAGGCAGGGGAGAGATTGAGGGTCTATTAGACCCTATATGACTCCATAAAGAGCCTGTTACCTACCCATTCTATCACAGTGGAGGTTTGTTAGCCCCCTTGTGATAGCAATATAGTTAAATAAAGAAACAAAAGAAATTATAGTAAAATAAATAAAAATAAAAACTAAAAATAACTGAAAAAATTGAAAGTACACCATATATGTTAGGTATCACCGCCACTGTCAGAGGGAGAACACACATTCATTGTTAACTCTAACCTGATAAAGGCCTTTAGAGCATCGGCTATGGAGAATTGTGGGTACCAGAGTTTTATATGATTTCATGGGTACATGCAATTTTAAGGCTCGCCATGTTTGGTATCTATTTATTCAACTCAAACCCTCTTTTTTATATTTTACCAAAAACTGGGTATGTTTGCACTAAATTTCAATTTAGTTTTTCTTGAGAATTTGCATTTAATAAAGAGCTGCACAAAAATAGTGTCTCAAAAAATTGCAACTGTCACTATTTTATTCTCCAGGGTCTCTGCTTACAGAAAATATATAATTGTTTGAAGGGGTTTAAAGTAATTTCTAGCAAAATATTTAGCCTATAGCAAAAAAAATTGCCCCGGTAGACTAGAGGTTAATGATTAATCTGTAGTTTGCAATTAAACACAAAATGTGGTACATAAAGCATACAAGCTGTATACATCTCCAAGTTATATTTTCAAATTTTGACTGGAGTGTGCCTTTAGGAATGCAATGCAGCCTCATAAATGTTTTTAGGGTTCCGCTTCTGCTCTCATAAATCCAAAACCTTTATACAAGAGTTTCTATTGTGGTGCAATCTATGGACGATGCAAATAAAGGAAAGATAATAAACCTATTAAAAGGTACCAAACCAACTCCAACCTTCTGAGATAGAAACAAGGTGATTTCCTGACCAGCTGGGACATTTGTCTCTGCTGACAAATGGTTTAAATAATTTAAATCAGTCCAAATAACCTGTTACCAGCTATACTGGGTAGAATGTCTGTGGCTACTGGAAATCTCCTGGCAAATGAGAGCTCATAGGGGATGCACCCATGACACAGGCTTTGAGGTCAGGATTCTGTGCAGGCCAGTCAAGTTCTTCCACCCCAAACTCACTCATCCATGCCTTTATGGACCTTGCTTTGTGCACTGGTACGCAGTCATGTTGGAACAGGAAGGGGCCATCCCCAAACTGTTCCCACAAAGTTGGGAGCATGAAATTGTTCAAAATGTCTTGGTATGCTGACGCCTTAAGAGTTGCCTTCACTGGAACTAAGGGGCCAAGCCCAACCCCTGAGGGACAACCCCAAACCATAACCCCCCTCCACCAAATTATTTGGACCAGTGCACAAAGCAAGGTCCATAAAGACATGGATGAGCGAGTTTGGGGTGGAGGAAGTTGAGTTCTGACCTCAACCTGATAGAACACCTTTGGGATGAATTAGAGTGGAGACTACGAGCCAGGCCTTCTCATCCAAAATTTGACCTCACAAATGCACTTCTGGAAGAATGGTCAAACATTCCCATAGACACACTCCTAAACCTTGTGGACAGCTTTCCCAGAAGAGTTGAAGATGTTATAGCTGCAAAAGGTGGGCCAACTCAATATTGAACCCTACGGACTAAGATTGGGATGCCATTAGAGTTCATATGAGTGTAAAGGCAGGTGTCCCAATACATTTGAAAATATAGTGTATGTAGAATAAAGGTGGATAAAGCACCTGGACCAGATGGCATCCACCCACGGATCCAAAAAGAATTGAGCTTGGTCCTTTCAAAGCCATTGTATGAAATTTTTAGGGACTCTTTAATGACTGGAATAGTACCACTGGATTGGCGTAGGGCCAATGTGGTGCCCATATTTAAAAAGAGATCAAAGTCTTTACCAAGTAACTATAGACCCATTAGTTTAACTTCTATAGCTGGGAAGATACTGGAGAGTTTAATAAAAGACCACATAGATGATTTCTTGTTGGAAAAAATGTTTTAAGCAACAGCATGGATTCATGAAAGACAGAAGTTGTCAAAACAAATCTGATTTCTTTTTATGAGAAGGTAAGTAAAACCTTGGACAGAGGGGTGGCTGTATACGTGGTATACTTGGATTTTGCTAAAGTGTTTGAGACCGTTCCCCACACATGGCTAATGTGTAAGGTAAAGTCTACAGGCTTGGAAAGATCAGTTTGAGCTGGGAGTACCTCATTCAGAGAGTAGTGGTTAAAGATTCTTACTCTGGGGTTGTCAGTGGTGTACCCCAAGGTTCAGTGTTGGGGCCCTTACTTTTCAACATATTTATAAATGATATAGGGTCTGAGATTAAAAGTACCATTTCAGTGTTTGTTTGCAGATTTATACATGTTGATCATATCCCCTCTTAATTTCCTCTTCTCAAGAGAGAATAAATTCAGTTCCTCTAATCTTTCCTCATAGCTGAGCTCCTCCATGCCTCTTATCAGTTTGGTTGCTCTTCTTTGCACTTTCTCTAGTTCCCCGATATCCTCTTTGACAACTGGTGCCCAAAACTGAACTGCATATTTCAGATGAGGTCTTACTAATGATTTGAACAGGGGCAAAATGAAAGTTCATATGCAATATTTCATATATACCTGCATAAAAAAAAATATTCATTTGTATTTATTTTTTGTAGCTCTGAACAAAAGGATGCTTAAAGCTGTATTTACTATAAATAAGGAGCTCTCATGGCCTGTACTGAAAATTAAGATGGCTGTGTGTTCTGCAGAGTCTTTTGACTCACTTCCTCTACAGTCCACCAGTACTGTTGGGTTTGTTCACAGGTGGTGGCCAAAGAAAGAAATAAAAAAAGAAAAAAAATGTATAAAAATTGTCTCTGGTACTGTCTACGCCTACCCTATCGCCCATTGGCACAGGCCCCTGAGTACTCAAAACTAACGATGGTTCTGCTCTTATACGGTGTCAAATTTTAGTATGCCAGTAAAAATAATTCAACCCTACCATTACCTTTCTTAGAAAATGAGGACATGTGAGTGGCTTTTATTGAAGAGAGAAGATTTATGTAGAATAGATTTCTTGTATTTTTCCACAGCCTCTCCCCATTCTCATCTATCCAAATCCTGCATCCCTCGTGACTGGGAGAAATATTACCCCAAGGATGGTTAATGTTTAATGAAGGCTGTCTCTGAATATTTGTCCTATCTGAATTGTCACAGGTATCACACACTTTACCTTGTGAAGGGGACGGGAGCAGCTGTGTGAGACCTGAGGCATGGCAGATGGTAAGATGAGATGCTGGAGCTCAGCACAAGAAATGACATGCAATGTTGGCACCATTCAGAATTGGCTTCTTTACTTTCTAGTGAAGCCGTCTTGCCTTTTAAAAGTTCTCTACTATATATTCTAAATTGTTATGTTTTCCCATTTGCACATTACAGACATTATACCACTCTGCTAACCTGTTCTCTTATTATATATTGTGCCTTACCAATAGCTGTTATTGTTGCCCAGTTGATGTTTCTCCCTTAGTTCTATTACATATGATATTTTTACTAATGTAGCCTGTATACTGAGATCAACCATGTCTATTCAGTTCAGGGTTATTTTCTGCTTTTACATGAAATAATCCATTAATTATAATAATAGGAATGACATTAAAGCTTTGCTTTATATGCTAGCATTTAGAAGAAGCTTGTGATTAAAGATGAGTATTGAAAATGGACAACCCTGAAAATGGTATAGGATTTTTCAAAAAAAACATTTATGAGAAAATGTTTGGCATGGTAACATACTGCTTGTGCATTGCAATTCATTCTTTAATAAATTCTAGTACCATAAAAAAGGTGTGCTCTGTGCATTGTAAAAAATAGTGCAGGTGTTATTTTTTTATGCTTTGAAGCGCATTTACAGCCCATACCAAAATAAATGTGCTGTCTAAGGCAACTAGTAAAGTATATGTTAACCATGTGTACTTAGATGCACGCAAGATGTGAACAAGCTCTTAGTTTTTCTTTAAGAGTCCGCAGCTTCTGAAATCTCTGTAAATACAGTTGATACCCAGAATCCATTACTACTAAAATACGCATCAGATCTAAAATGTGTTCATCCAAAAAATTATTTTAGCGCCAGTTCACACTAGTGTGTTCCTGTGCAATTCACATGTGATCCGGGTGCATTGCAATTGCAGCCCGTTCATTTGAATAAGCTAAAATTGCACCGGACCGCAGCAAAAGTAGTGCATGGGCTACTTTATAAAGCACAGAGCAACCAGACTGCATGGTACTTCTGTACCATGCAATCTGGTGCTGGCAAGAACACTACATTTGCAAACTGCATTTGGGGCGTTGTTAGCATTGCACTGACACCCGCCACAGATTACAAGTGCCGTATGTTTGACCGTGGTGAGGGAAACAAGCACAGAACCGGCCCTTAGAACCAGTTCACATCAGATGCAGTCCAGTGCGTTTTTGGTCTGCATCAAAAACGCATGGACAGTGTTTTCTATGTATTCCAAAGGCCCTAGTTTATACTAGTGTCGTGCCTTCCAGTGCAGTCAGCAATAATATAACTTGCTGTATTTTTTCTGTATGGAACAAATCTGGAATGTGGCAAAATACTTCAAAAATGCACCAGAACGCATCAAAACACACCAGAATGCACATGTCCTGAACTGGGATGAAGGAAAAAAAGAGGGGGAAAAAATGCTCTGAACACATCAACATGCACCAGAACGCATAAAAAGATGCACATGCAGAAACACATCCGGAATGCAGAAATTGTGGCATGAACTGGCCCTTAGTCCGTATTTGTGAAAACTATGCTTGTATGACAATTACTGATCATATGTAGAAGAAACAAATATTGATTAACAATGATATTTAACCATTTCCAGTTTAATGTTGTCTGTATTCCCATTTGGGAAATTCATTCTCTCTACTGGTCCTGGTGATCAATTTCACAAGGACAAAATGTAATGGGAAATCCTAAATTGTTGAGATATTACTGGGACAAAAATAAAGAGGAATTCTCAAATTGGGAACACTTGTTCTAGTTATAAGTGTTTAAGAGGGTGTCTCCCACCTTGGAGAGATTTCTATTCACATTTTCTTTTGTTTTGAGGACAGGAAAAGAAGTCAAAATTCCCCAACAATTCACCGGGAGCAACAAAAATAGGAAAAAGCACTTACAGGGTTTTTTAAACATGAGTTATTTTTGTAGGAAGATTAAAAAAAAGAAAAAACGTTGACAATACATTGTGCTTCTAGATATATGGGAGCATGTAACCTGCTTGGGTCTAGCAGCCAATCTGGTAGAGCACTATCACATGACCAAGGAAGTGATGTAATCACTCCCTTAGCTTCCAACACCAGCAAACACTGGGACGTTTAGTGGCAATTGAGATTGACGCAGGAGCAATGAGGGATCACTGGCATGGTGGGTATCAGGGGCTCAGACAGGGCAAGTTCATGGTGTGTTTTTAAAGGAAGTGGAATTAAAATACAAACAAAGGGGAAAAAAAATGTGAGAAATGTTTATCTAAATAAGGAAAATCCAAGGTCTGATGAAGAAATTTAAATTTCACCCTTAATATTCTCTAATTTTGTTTTATCATTTTTTAATATATAAATTTCTTCTTAAATTGGATCCAATGTGACCAGATACCAATGCTTCTTATTTTGAGAAAATACAATTTATATTTTGTCTTAAAAATATTCAATTTGTTTAATTCTTTTAAAGAAGCCATCTTTGTTAATATAGTATTTTAACATTTTGGGTCGAAGTTAAAAATGATTTTTAAATGTATAAAGGAAAAAATGCCCTTGCGCCAATGGGTGATTCCCTATAAGCAGTTGTTTTCACAACCTATACAGGTAAGGTATTAACTAGAGATGAACGCCTAGGAAAATCCTATGCGTAGATCGAGCTTGCTAAATACCAAAAATGTATGTGAATAAATTGTGACTAGTGCATAAATTACAATTATGATTGACCTTCATGCGTGGATACTGTATACATATATCAATGCAACTTATTAATATGTGCAAAATAGCAATAATGTGCAAAATATGCAATCTCATCAATGAATAAGTACATTTTCTATGGAAAATAATTAATGTAATCTGTGCCGTAACAATTTCCAGCTACTGTGTAGCAGTAAGTCCCAAAAACAACATATAGTCCTAATCAGAAATGCTGTTTCACTGTGTAATCTTCAAACAAGTAAACAGTCAAGAGAAAAATGTGCCAAGAAAAAAGTGCCTTATGCTTATCTTCTTAAATTACAGCAAGATGTTCCAGTGCCACCAAATCCACCATGTGTATGGAGAAAGGTCCCTACTCACCAGAGGTTGTTGACTCTCTTATCGTATGACATAGAGAAGTCAAAAAACGCTTTGGATGGTCTTTCATAGACCTGTGGTTCTTTAGCGATCCAATCGACAACTCCTTCCCTCGGTGGGTCATTGTGGCAATTTACATCAATGCGGGTATAAAGATAAAAGGGGGGACAAACCTCTCACAGTGTGAAAAAGCCTCCAAACTTTATTCAATGTACCAACATAAGTTACATTATGCCTACGATTTATGTCTTTGGGATAGGACATGAAGGGAAATTTCCCCAATGGTATACAATCAGCAAAAAATAATCTTGCAGAGATTTTAACCATTCCCTACTCCCCCTGAAACAAACAAAAAAGTGTTAGCGATACATACACTTTAATTCTTGAAAACTGGAATCAGTAGTAACCTTAGAACGGCTCTGTAGAATTTTGGTGATTTGACTTTTGGTAAAGGAAATATCAAACTCCTCTTGCCATTTAAATATAAAACAATATATTAGTATAGAAAATTTGTTTATATCACATAAATACAACCATATAAGGTAGTTAGTTTGAGAATCAAAAGTAGGTTCGCATACTATAACGTCACATATCAAGGTGATTAGCCTCATATTTAGCATAGGAAATCTATAGTTGCTGACTTGCTGATAAGTGGCTCTTTTCATATGGTCCATATGAGAGACCCTTTGTATGTAATATAAGTAATAATAAACATGTAAATCATTTTTCTTGCAGATAGATGTATAATGTACATACCATATTGTTTAGTATTTTATTATTAGTATTATTATTATTAATAATAATAATATTAACCTGATTCTGGAAATGCTTGTATAACATATTGGCAATGGTCTGATATTACATGATATCTGAGGTCTGATATATAAAAGACAGTTTCCTATTAGTGATGGATAAGATAATAGTGACATCCCTCATAGGAAGTAGTTATCAATGTAGGACTACCACCATATGGATGAAAATAAGGTGTCTCGGGGTACTGCAAACAAACAAGGCAGAAATCCTAAACAGAAAATACTTGGTAAATTGCTCTACAATCAGTGGGAGATCCTTAGAAAAAACTTAGATTAGGGCAGTTTAGAGGAGGATTCTCTGTATTTGACAAAGGAGGATTGCTCCTCCGAAATATTATTCTTCTATCCTGTAAACTTCAACTTGCACAATAGAAAAATAGGAAAATACTGCCTCATTAAAAGCAAGTAAGTCTCAATATCTTTTTATTTTTGATTCAGATCTGAGAATTAAAGGAAAGGATACAGTGTTTCAGCAGTTTGATTAGTAGGATAGTTATGTGCCTACACCACCATTTTACAGCATGGGATTATGGGAAACAATAGAAAGATAGCACATGTGATGATTCTACACATTAACTCGCATGCAGGATAGCCATGGCTATAACTATTTCCTTCCCTGTAGCAAATTTTGTGAAATGATTTATTTTGGACAGTGACATCAATAAAACACCAATGCATATACCTAGATAGTATATACTAGAACCCTATACTGCTGTAATAACAAATAAGGGGATGATGGTTTATATTAGGTAGTGATGTCAATAGCACATCAACGTATACTGTATAAGTAATATGTTCAATAACCATATATTGCTGTAATGACAAATAAGGGCACTATTAACCACTTCAATACTGCGCTATAGCCGAAAGATGGCCTCTCTAGTTCTGGGAGGGCATCAATGGGTGTGCATTGGGCATGCCTTGTGACTGCTGTGTCCTTTGGACACAGTGGTCCTTTGCCATGTGATTAGCTGTGTCCAATCATAGCTGATCACATGCAAACAAACTTGCTGGTTATCAGCGTTCCTTTCCTCACGCGCTGTCACTATGTGAGGAAAGAAGAGCCAATAACTGGCAAGGCGGACAGGGCACACTTACACTGATAATTAGGGCACTGATCATCAGTGCAGCCCCATCAGTGCCAAATGCCAATCAGTGCAGCATATCAATGCCCATCAGTGCCGTCTATCAATGCCCATCAGTGCTGCCTATCAGTGTGTAACTTATCAGTGTCCATTAGTGCCGCCTCATCATTGCTGCCTCATTGGTGCCCATCAGTGCCGCCTCATCAGTGCCCATAAGTGCAGCCTCATCAATGCCCATCAGTGCAGCCTCATTAGTATCCATCATTGCAGTCTCACCAGTGCCCATCAGTGCAGCCTCACTAGCATCCATCAGTGCAGCCTCATCAGTGCCCATCAGTGCAGCTTCACTAGTATCCATCAGTGCAGCCTCATCAGTGCACATCTGTGCAGCCTCATCAGGGCACATCAGTGAAGAAGAAAACATACTTATTTGCAAAATTGTATAACAAACTAAGAAAAATGTTTTCTTTTTTTCTAAACTTTTAAACTTTTTTCACTTGTTTAGCAAAAAATAAAAAACCCAGTAGTGATTAAATATCACCAAACGAAAGTTCTATTTGTCTCAAAAAAATGATAAAAACTTCATTTGAGTACAGTGTTGGAGGACCGCGAAATTGTCATTCAAAATGCGACAGCACTGAAAGCTGAAAATTGGCCTGGTCAGGAAGGGGTTGAAAGTACCCAGTATTGAAGTGGTTAAAGGGGATCCTCTCATCCTCAGTGTTAGTTCTTATTTGCCTAAATTCACACTGGACAGCTATTGCTCGGTAGCTTTGTTTGTATTGCTAAATTATTTTGTTGCTGAAATGTTTTTTGATATTTGTTTTTTTTATCTTTTACGGTAACCTAGGATTTAAGATGCCCTTTGTCATTCCCATTTTCCGTTACAAATGGTGGTATTTGTTCATTTTTGTTAATGGAACTAAAGTGCATTCGCTTTGACTATATACCCTGTTTTAACCTGGATGCATGACTACTCAACTAACCAGCTGTAGCAATTAAAGTTTATATGTAACAAGAGATTTTCTGCCTTGGTAGTCTGCAACAGGAATTTAGTGTACCCATCAATCCTACAGCCTGACATAAGCAAAATCAGTTTGAATCCATAAAACTGGGCGAACGCAGAGTAAACGTATATAGTAGAAATAAGGAAGGACATACAGTCTGCCAGTTATGGGTGTAGGATTAACATTACAAACATTAGCATTGATCTGCACCATATGGTTGATTATATATTGAATTACTAGGAAACAGACATTATCTGCATGTACAATGCACTGGCCCTGTCTATGGTAGACATTATATCACCATCTATAGTCAGCAGCAGCTGCCAGTTGCCTTATTTTTCCTCCCAGTGAATGGAGCTGCTTTTTACCTGGACACTACAGTCAGCTGTTCATTATTTACACCTAGATTATATTTTATTACTGAATATGACACTGAAAGACTCCTGGAAAACAGCATACGATACAGAAGATATTAGTGAATTTGTACTTTTTTTGTGACAAATTCCCTTTATTTATTACGTATATCTTTACAGACTTTTTTTTTTTTTTAACAGACACAGTAGGTGACACGGAACACAGATTCATCTATGGTAAGTCTGAATGAGAACTAACATACAGCAATATATAATAGTATACAACAGCAGATGTACTTAGATTGCTAAGCAGTGACATTTCCAAGCGTCTTATTCTACTTGCTACTTTTGTAGGCACCTGATTTCACATCAACATTTACTCTACATTATCACTGGGAAATGTTTGCTCATTTTTTAAACTGCAGAGATACTGTATAAGCCATATTTGATAAAGGATATGCATGTAAGCTAGCACATTGATCTATGCATGAACAACACATTTTCGTCATTGCAGTATTTACTTATGTGCGTGCAATCTGTGTGGACATAAGATCACAGACTACAACCAATATATACCAAGATTACTGGCAGGAGTGCATTGGAGTGTACAGTGCCTTGAAAAAGTATTTATACCCCTTGAAATTTCCCAAATGTTGTCAAAAGTTACAACCAAAAACGTAAATGCATTTTATTGGGATTTTATGTGATAGACCAACACAAAGTGGCAGATAATTTTGAAGTGGAAGAAAAATGATAAATGGTTTTCAAATTTTTTTACAAATAAATATCTGAAAAGTGTGGTGTGCATTTGTATTCAGCCCCCTTTATTCTGTTACCCCATAACTAAAATCTAATGGGACCAATTGCCTTCAGAAGTCACCTAACTAGTAAATTGAGTACACCTGTGTGTAATTTAATCTCAGTATAAATACAGCTGTTCTGTGAAGCCGTCAGAGGTTTGTTAGAGGACCTTTGTGAGCAAACAGCATTCTGAAGACAAAGGAACACACCAGACAGGTCAGGGATAAAATAAAGCAGGGTTAGGTTATAAAAAATATCCCAAGTTTTTCAAAACTCACTGGGTACTGTTCAATCCATCATCTGAAAATGGAAAGAGTGTGGCACAACTGCACACCTACCAAAGCATGGCCGTCCACCTAAACTGACAGGCTGGACAAGGAGAGCATTAATCAGAGAAGCAGCCAAGAGGCCCATGGTAACTCTGGAGGAGCTGCAGAGATCCACAGCTCAGGTGGGAGAATCTGTCCATAGGACAACTACTAGTTGTGCACTCCACAAATCTGGCCTTTATGGAAGAGTGGCAAGAAGAAAGCCATTGTTGAAAGAAAGCCATATGAAGTCCTGTTTGCAGTCTAGGAGAAGCCACGTGGGCGACACAGCAAACATGTGGAAGAAGGTGCTCTGGTCAGATGAGACAAAAATTGAACTTTTTTTGCCTAAAAGCAAAATTCTATGTGTGGTCGAAAACTAACACTGCACATCACCGTGAACACACCATCCTCAACGTGAAACATGGTGGTGGCTGAAACATGTTGTGGGGATGCTTTTCTTCAGCAGGGACAAGGAAGCTGGTCAGAGTTGATGGGAAGATGGATGGAGCCAAATACAGGGCAGTCTTAGAAGAAAACCTGTTAGGGTCTGCAAAAGACTTGAGATTGGGGTGGAGGTTCGCCTTCTAGCAAGACAACGACCCTCTACAGCCAGAGCTACAATGGTTTCGATCAAAGCATATTCATGTGTTAGAATGGCCCAGTCAAAGTCCAGACCTAAATCCAATTTAGAATCTGTATTTTGCAAAGAAAAATGGGCACATATGTACATGTAAATGTAGATGTAAATCCAGATGTGCTAAGCTGGTAGAGACATACCCAAAAAGACTTGCAGCTTTAACTGCAGTGAAAGGTGGTTCTAGAAAGTATTGACTCAGGGGGGCTCAATACAAATGTACGTCATACTTTTCACATATTTATTTTAAGAAAATGTGAAAAACATTTATCATTTTCCTTCCACTTCACAATTATGTGCCACTTTGTGTTGATCTATCACATAAAATCCCAATAAAATACATTTATGTTTTTGGTTGTAACATGACAAAATGTGGAAAATTTCAAGGGGATATGAATAATTTTTCAAGGCACTATACATTCCAGTGTCTGAACATTTACCTGTCGGCAGGCTGGTGGGGTTGTTGTGCCTGCAGGGGTAGCTGTGTGGTTGTTAGTCATGTCCTCCATGTTCCCCATTAACTCGTTGGGTGCCAAGTACCGGTTCACGTGTGAGGCCTACCCCACGTGGGTTCTTCTGGGCTATGTTTGGCACTTTGTCACAGGGTGACTTTTCACACACACACACACACACACACACACACACATGGGTACCTTTGTGTCGTCTTCACCAATACCCAGGGAAAATACTGAATCTGCCATGGGGGAATACTCAACCTTAAGGCAGGTCTCTATGCTTAGAGACCAATGTACACTTCACTACAACTGTTCTCCAGTTAACTTTCAGTTCCCTGTGACAATGTACACCTTCACAGTAACTTGCATTCTGGAGGGACACACTGAGCCAATGTCCACAACCACCTGTCCAGGGTTTTCTATTACAATCACCAGTAGCAGAGTGGGCCCCGCCGTGTACTCTACTTGACTCTTAAACATCCGTACAGGATAGGTAACCTCTGCAGTGCAATCCTCTCCAGTTACTATGGAAGACAGTCCGAGGGAGTGCCAACAACATCTTCCTCGCTGCTAGAGGCCGTGCCACCAATAACAAGTATACGCTATAGTCAGGTTGCTTGTTACACTTCCATTACACTTGGCAACAACATATGTGTTCACACCACTCTACCCTGATGTCTTTCTACCTCAATGTGTTAAACACCCACTCAGTGAACTATGTGTGTGCTGGTTACTTACGATACACCTCTTTAATGACTTCAGACCAGGCAAGGGCAACATTTCAATACTTTACTTGGAAAAGTGCAAATGAACAGTCCAACATATAAGTGCAAGGTCTTTCCTATTTCCCCACTCCTAAATACAGGATAGCATGCTTCCCCGGCATACCTGAAAGAACACAGTCCAGCAATCATTACTTCCTCAGCAATCAGGAATTTCTCTAGCACTGGTGCCTTCTACGGCAAACCCCAGGGTAAAAGTCTCTGTGACAGGTGACATTCAACTACTCCTATGGGTCTCTATCCATCTCCATCCCTAACAAGGCTCACAACCCAAAGGCTTCACTGGAACTTCTTGGTTCCTTTCTCTTGTGGGCTCTCTCCTATGGGTCTGACTGACTGATTGACTGTGAACCGGACCACTGTCTCATTTTTGTATCACACAGGGCAAGTGGGCCAGACCTAGACAGGAACCTGCCAAAAAGACCAAAAGATCAGTCAAAGCATTAACTCCAAGCCTCCCAGTCGGGACAGCACCTACTGACTGCTTTAACCTGCATACATGCTAGCTATTCTGGGGTGTGCCTTAAAGTGTTAATTATTATGTTAGTATTATGTTAGTTATCTAGGCTTCCAGAAAGTAAAGGGATACCTATTCCTCATTTCCGCCTCACTTTGGTTGTCTATTGTTCTGTGAATAAATCTGCCAAATTCTCTCCAGTCCACATGCTCCTGCTCCTGCACCCATAGGCTACAAGGGTGACATAACCATTCTAAGACTGCAAGTTGGTGTTACAAGTGGAGATGTTATGTTATTAGTTTCTGGCATAGGAACACCCACTAATACTATCAAGCTGTTGTTGGCTGAGTGGTGTGCAGCAATGTGGGTGGAGACATAGGAATAAGCATTAGGCACTTGGCATAAGACACAGTTCCTCCAGCTGGCATCAACAAAGTTCTGAAATTAATTTATTCATTTATACTAAAAGACAGCAATTGCATTTCAGAAGTCCAAAAAATGTTCACCTTCATCAGGGCTTCAGTTAAAATAAGAACTTTGAATGGACTCAAAATAGAGTTTTCCTCTGTGAATCTATGTAGAGAAGCTAATTGCTGAATCATGAGAGTTGTTGGTCAGCAGTATCTGTGTTAGCTATCAAGAACAATCTCAGAAATGCATTGGCTGTCTTTATTATGAACTAATAAATTAATTGGTCTGGTGCTCTTTCCATTAATTTCTGGTAACCTTCTGGGGTACCCACTGGTGGGTAGCCTTATCGGTTGTGAGCAGCCTAACCTAAGCTAGAGAGCTCTCTGGACATCTTTATCCTCTCACTACTTTGTGGGAACTCAAATCAAAGTCCCAGCACCTCTTGGATGCTTTTATCTTCACTGATGCATCATGGGACCTGCAGTTGGCGAAGTGACGTCGCCCCCTACCTGGTCCTTCCTTCCCGAGCATACCTGTAGTTAATACCATCAGTAAGAAAGAGAAAAAAAAACTGTTCATTTTTACTGAGGCTAGGGAAGGGAAGTATTGAGAAAAATGTAAGCGTATCCCAGAGTTCAGATTTAATTAATATTTGTTTTTTCTAATGTTAGTTTTAGAGATTTTTTATGTGCATCTCGAATAGAAACAAAACCGCATCAAGTGCATACTGATATAATTATAGATAACAATAAAAAACAACAGTAAAATCAGCGACGACCGGTCCATAAGGGGTGCAGGAGCGCCACCCTCCTAATCTCCATGCGCTGCCTACTAATCTCCATGCGGGGCACCAGACTCATAGTGTTCTATGAGGTTTTTTTTGAAGCACATGATTAGAACCCGAGGCTCTAATTGGCTTCAAAAAGGTTGGGCTCTGCTCCCTGAACCCACCCACTCGTGACATTAGCGAATCAATATTCGCTATTGTCTTCCGGCTTCTCCTTCCGGCCAATCAGGACAGGAGGTGGATCTTAAGAACGGATTAGCCAGGAAGAGAAGCCAGGACAGCCACGACCTAGATGGGGTAAGTGCAGACCTGGCGGGGGGCTTGTTTGCTGTCCCCCAAAAAATGGAGCACCAGCCGCCACTGAGTAAAAGTAAAAAGCCATAGTGCATGCTGTGCTTGGGTTATTAAAGTATGCCACTGTGCCACTAGGTTTGATTTACTAATACTGGAGAGTGCAAAATCTGGTTCAGCTCTGCATTGTAGCCAATCAGCTTCTAACTTTAGCTTGTTCAATTAAGCTTTGACAAAAAAAACAGGAAGCCGATTGGATACTAGGCAGAGCTGCACCAGATTTTGCACTCTGAACGTGAAGCCAATAAAGCCAATGGGAGCCAAACAAACAAAATAGCAATGGGAATTTTCTAGGCCTATAGCATGGGATTGTCAAACATATGGCACGGAGGCTTGGATCTGCACTGGGCAACATGTCCCAAAGAAAAAAAAACTCCTTTTGGTAGGGATGAGCATGGGCCAATCACTACGGCCCTTTACCATGTGATCGTTCCATCCAATGAGGGAGCGATCACTTGTCAACAAACCGGGATCATGCGTGGTTCAGCTCAGGCTGCTGCGTTGTTTCTCCTTCCTCTCCTCACATGCTGTATCAGCGTGAGGAGAGGAGAGAGAAACACCACAGCAGCATTAGCTGGCACAATTCTGAGTGCCATCAGTGCCACTACAGTGCTCCACAATGCCAACAGTACTCATCATTGCTACATCAGTGCCCCAACAGTGCTCATCAGTGCCACATCAGTGCCATATCAGTGCCCGTACAGTGTCAACAGTGCTCATCAGTGCCCCTACAGTGCGAACAGTACTCATCATTGCCATATCAGTGCCCCTACAGTGTCAACAGTGCTCATTAGTGCCACTACAGTGCCACTACAGTGTCCATCAGGGCCACTACAGTGTTCATCAGCGCCCTAGAGTGCCACTACAGTGCTCATCAGTGCCACTGCAGTGCCATCAGTGGCACTACAGTGCCCATCAGTGGCACTACAGTGCTCATCAGTGCCACTACAGTGCTTATTACTGCCACTACAGTGCCCATTAGTGCAACTACCATGCCTACCAGTGCCCTACAGTGCCACTACAGTGCACATCAGTGCCCTACGGTGCCACTACAGTGCTCATCAGTGCCACTACACTGCTCAACAGTGCCACTACAGTGCTCTATGGTGCCACTACAGCGTTCATCAATGGTCCTATGGTGCCACTACAGTGCTCATCAGTGCCCTACAGTGCCACTGCAGTGCTCATCAGTGCCCTACGGTGCCACTAGAGTGCTCATCAGTTCCCTACATTGCCATCAGTGCCCTACAGTGTCCAACAGTGAGTGCTTATTTTTGCGTTTCCATTGTACTGGTGCTCCAGGGAAAGTGTAATAGGTAGTCAGGAAATTAGATGTGTAATTTATGCTCCTAGAATGCCTGAAGGGGGCTACTTGGATGTTGGGGCTCTGTATGTGGCCAGGCTGTGTAAAAGTCTCACACATGTGGTATCGTCATACTCAGCAGGAGTAGCAGAATGTATTTTGGGGTGTAATTCTCAGTATGTACATGCTATGTGTTAGAAATATCTTATATATGGACAACTTTGCGTAAAAATGTTCAAAAGACTCATAATGCCTCATAGAATATACGTTGGGGGTGTTTACTTCCAAAATGGGGTCATTTTGTGGACGTTTCCATTGTCCTGGTGCTCCAGGACCTTCAAAAGTTTAATAGGTAGTCAAGAAATTAGATGTTTAATTTATGTCCCTAGAACACCTGATGGTGCTCCCTGCATGTTGGGCCTCTCTCTATGTGGCAGGGCAGTAAAAAAATCTCACACATGTGGTATCGCCATACTCAGGAGGAGTAGCAGAATGTGTTTTGGGGTGTAGTTGCAACTATGCATATGCCATGTGAGAGAAATAACCTGTTAATAAGACAATTTTGTGGAAAAATCTTAATTTTGTGAAGAATTGTGAGAAAAAAATGACAACTTCAAAAAAAACTCACCATGCCTCATACTAAATAGCTTGAATTGTCTACTTTCCAAAAAGGAGTAATTTGGGGGGTATTTATACTTTTCTGGCTTGTTAGTGTCTCAAGAAATGAGATAGGCCAACAGTACATCAGGTGTGATCAGTTTTCAGTGATTGGCGCCATAGCTCGTAGACTCTATAACCTTCACAAAGACCAAATAATCTACACCGATTTGGGTTATTTTTACCAAAGAAATGTAGCGGTATAAATTTTGGTCAAAATGTATGAATAAAAATTACTAAGTTGTAACATTTTATAACAGAAATGAAAAGAAATGCATTTATTTACAAAAGTTCCGGTCTTTTTTTATTTATAGCAAAAAAATAGAAAACCCAGCAGTGATTAAATACCCCCAAAAGAAAGCTCTATTTGTGTAAAAAAAAAAGACAACAATTTCATATGGGTACAGTGTTGCATGACTGAGTAATTGTCATTCAAATTGGGAGAGTGCTGAAAGCTGAAAATTGGCTTGGTTAGGAAGGGGGTATAAGTGACCAGTGGGCAAGTGGTTGATACTGCTTAACCGCTTAAGCAACGCCCCATAGCACATTTACTGCTACAGGGTGACCCTCCTGCACAGATTCACTTATATATAGGGTGTGCGCGAGCACCGCCGGCTAACCCACTTCTGCTGTGTTTACTCACAGCAGAAGCTGATCTGTGGGTGCTGGGCATTGGATGTCCACCGGCACCCATGGATCGTGGATAAAACACACAGAACAGAGATCTGCCTATGTAAACAAGCAAGATATCCGTTCTGACAGGGGGAAGGGATGGATTTTGTGTTCCTGCGAAGCAAGGAATACAATTAATCTCCTCTCCTAGCTAGGAACACAGTTAACCCTTTGATCGCCCTAGATGTCATTAGTACAGTGAACGTGCATATTTTTAGCACTGATCATTGTATTCTTCTCACTGGTTTTTGCAAAGTGTCAAAAGTGTCAGTTAGTGTCCGATTGTCCGCCACAATATCATAGTCCCACTATGAGTAAAAAAATAAATAAATAAATTCCATAAATATATACCATCATTTATAGACGTTATAACATTCGCGTAAACCAATCAATATACACTTTTTACCAAAAACATGTAGCAGAATACATATTGGCCTAAATTTATGAAGCAATTTGATTTTTTAAATTTTTTATTGGATATATTTTATAGCACAAAGTAAAAAATATTGTGTTTTTTTTTTTCAAAATTGTCAGTCCTTTTTTGTTTATAGCGCAAAAAGGAAAACACTCAGTGGTGGTCAAATACCACCAAAAGAAAGCTCTATTTGTTGGTAAAAAATGACATAAATTTTATTTGGGTACAGCGTTGCATGACCACGCATTTGTCAGTTAAATAACACAGTGCTGTATCGCAAAAAATGGCCTGGTCATGAAGTGGGGTAAATCTTCCAGAGGCCAAGTGGTTAAAGGGCAATATTAAAACCTGCCTGATATACAATGTATACTACTAGCTACAGAAAAACTGACATTTTCAAAGAAAGAAAAATGGTGTTTAAATTACCAGTAAGGCTAGGTTTCCACTATTGCGACCAGAGGCTGGGTTCACACTTGTCCGACAAACGAACCGACATTGTGAGCACAAGTCGCATTACATCACAAAATCAATGTTTCCCTATGAGAGTCGTCTTAACTGGTCCGGCACAAGTCGGTCCGACTTTGAAAAAGGTTCCTGTACTACTTTGGTCCGACTTTGGTTCTACTTCAGCCCATTGAATATCATTGAAGTAGGATCAAAGTCGGATCCTTGTTCTAACCATCCGACTTGTGACATCCGACTTGGTGATTACAGCAGCAGTAAAAGGAATTTATCTCACACTGGGATTGTTTTGATTGGTCAAAGGACAAGTCACTATCTCAAAGTTGAAGCAAAATCTTATCTTGTTCATTCAATTTGGATGGAAGTAGGACCAAAGTAGGACAGAAGTAGGACCGATGTTGCAGGGCAAAGTAGGATCAAAAGTCTGACCGTTTTTGTGTCGGATAGTGTGAACCCAGCCTGAAAGTCACGCGATTTTGCCGCAATTTTTTACCGTGATTTTACCACGATTTTTGCCATGAATTTGATGTGACTTGAAGCAATGCCTGTGTATTCTTGAGGTCTATGGATCTCAAGTCTCATCAAAGTCGGACCAAAGTAGTGCAAGGACTTCGCTGTAACTTGAATATGAACGGTACTGGAAATCATGGTGTACGACTTGTCATGCGACTTTGCAGTCCCAAGTCGCAGGAAAAGTCACACTAGTGGAAACCTAGTCTTAACGACAATTCCTGGTAGTTCCATTCAGTTTGTAAACAAATAACAAACAGCAGGGTTTCCTTTCATATATACCAGGCCCTTAACCTAGATGAGGGTCAGGTATAGATGTTGATGGTGGACCCCACAAAACAGATGCGTGCTTTCTTCTAAAAGTAAATATCAGACCCTTATCCTTGATGAAGGTATAGAAAAGATGCCATGTGTACTGGCCGAATTTGGTGTGGTCATTCCAGTTCAACAGAATCTAACGAATGACTTTTGTCAAATAAGCTTGTTGGAAACATTTTCTCGATCAGCAGCAGGAGCGAATGGGCTGCAGCCACTGATTAGCGTATTCTGACAGCAAAAGAGTCCCGCAGTCAGAATACAGTGGCACAGCAGGAAGTATTCCTCCATCCGCCTCCCATGTGTGGATGGGGGAACCCATTTTTTGTTTATCAGCCCACTAGCAGATCAAAGAAAAGCAAGTAATCTATGGACAGTGGCATCACTAGGGTTGGTGTCACCTTGTGCGGTAAAACATGGTGTCACCCCCCAATAATTTTTTGACTGAAGACATGTCGGGGGGGGGGGGGGTAAGAGAACAAGGAGGTAAAGAGAGATCCACGGGAACAGACTTGGAGGCAGAGGTGAGGAGACAAAGGGGCAGGACCCCCTCACGACAGGGCAAAGACTGAGAAGACACGGGGCTGGGAGGAAATGGGGATAAGTCAGAGACAATCTGTGCAGCAGGAAGGAGGAAAGTTCCCTGATTGCCGCACTACACCAATATCATTCCCATCCACATGTGACCCGCCTCTTCCACTCAGCGGTGCCGTCCTGTCTGGCACCTGCGTGGAGGGGAGTGATCTGTCCCATCACTTACCAGCCTCTGAGGTGTCACACACAGGCACGCTATTACTCTATTACACAGACACATGAAACTCAATGTGAAAGGGAGGCTGCATGGGCCCCCCTGGAAAAATGGGTGGGGTCGAAATTGCAACCCCTGAGGCTATGCCAGTGGTGCAAATGCAGAAGCAAAAAAACATATCTGTTAGTTTGTAATGCCTTTCCCACTTTGAGTGTGTTGACTATTCTTTATCATGTTTCCAGATTACGAGGCCGTCAGAAGAGGTGGCCTTATTTTTGCAGCTATAGCATTTGTGATCGGCCTGTTGGTCATATTCAGTGAGTAATGTCAAATCTTCTATACAGTATATATATAATTTATATATAAATCAACATAGGTGCGCAGAATTATACAGACACGTTATATATCTGTACATTAATTTTTCCTGTTATAATTGACATTAATGTGGCATAAACATCTGTAAAGCAACCCATTCAATTTAAAATAGAGATGAAAGGCAAAACATTTGTATATAGATATAAAAAAATGTAAAAAAAAATATAAATACCTTTTTTCCCTTTTTTTTTATAAGTGATCACATTCCCTCTAGTCTCAGCTTCATAAGAGCTGGGGGAAGGAGGTGTATCAGCACACTGACCTTCCCAGTGAATGGTTGTGCAGGGGGGCCTGTCTCACAAGTCTGACCATTAGAGGAGAGCAGGCTGCGTTCCCAGCATAGGTAGAGAACTGACCATGGTGTGTTCTCCTGCTTAGTGTGGTCAGTTTTTATTAGGAACGCAGAGGGACTGGCAGGGACACCTGAGATTTCTCATAAAGGAAGCAAAACAAAGAGAACAGGATACTTTTCATACAAGTGCATGGTACAGCAGGCACATATCAGGAATATGAAATGTTGGGTTTACATACTCTTTAATATCTGTGTATTCATATAGCTGGATCCTGTTTTCTAAAGCACTTTATCATATTCCTACCTTTAAAGTATATGTATACCTTGACTTTAATGTCTATGTAAACCCAATCACAAAAATTACATACAAGCTTTAAGATGTTAATGTAATTACAAAAGCCATTTTTACTGTTTAACTTTTTGCAACATTCATTAAATAATGCGTGATGATCCTGCCATAAAGGTCCTTAGTTAGTCAATTCTTGTTATAGAGTGGCAATGCCCTGTCTCCCTATGGTGCTCGGGCATTGTCACCTTGTCACATGGGCTTCTTCTGATGAAGACTATTTGTGGCCATTTGAACACACATTACATGACATGACAAATGCCATGCAACAGTTGTTAGAACATGTGCATGTAGACAGCAAGTGGCTGCAAATAAGTTACAGGGAATTAGAAATACTGAAATGGAAGAAAGGATAAAAAAAAAGTTGAAAGCAAGTACTGTATATTTTTAAAAGAATTATGAAAATTGTGCACAGTGCCGTATAAAAGGAAATGTTAATCAGACTGGTTTCATGTCCACTTTAAGGCCCACATGTCATGCAGCTATCTGGGGTAAAACGCACATTTTAGTGCACGTTAACACAACATACAGCAATTTGTTGCACGGCCAATTAGAACAGTAAAATAGGTACAATAGGTGTTCTCGGACCCTCACTGCAGCGCACCACCCTGCTTTATGGTGCATTACATTAAAAACAAGGTGCTAATCCACTTTTCTTATTGTTGGTGTTCATAAGCAGCTTATTCTCAATAAAAGGACCACCTTAATGCTACACAAATAATATAGCGCACATTGCCGTGCAAGTAATACATCCATAGGCGAGCACATATAGGGTGGCAGGTATGCCTGGGCACACCCTAATCACCCTGTACTGTGCAAATTTCCCCTGCTGCCTGGCTCCAGAGAAAGGGACGGGAGAATCTCTGTCCTCAGTCCCTTTCTCTGACTCAAAAGTGAGACATCAGGGGTCTGTTTAGACCCCTGATGTGTCATCAAAGGCTCCCAGCAGGGCTCCTAAATAAAATTGTAAAAAAAATAATAAAATATAATTTTGTAAAAAATAATTTTAAAAAATAGTAAAAAAATAAATAAAATAAAATGAAATAAAAATAAACTACTGACACCGATCTCTGCCCTTCTGACATATACACACACTCACACGTTTGTTTGCACACCCTAATGCAATAGGCTGCGTACACCTATGGTCCATTCATACTGAATAATAGTAAACTGTGTTTACTATGCTTCTGTTCGTGATTGAACAGGAAGCCACTCAGCACAGAGCACTTCCCATTCATTCATTGCCCCATGCAGCTGAAGCTGCAGAGAAAGGTATGTGTGTCTGAGCGTTGGGGTGCACACACTTATGAATACATCACATTTTGACATCCAGGTGTAAGGGGCCCTAAAATTTAAGCCATAAAATGACAAATGTATCTGCCTCTCATATTAACTTATCAAAACATGTGTTTGAAATCTCTTTCTCTATGTGTCTCAGGTGGCAAATTCCGCTGTGGGAGGAAAAAGCGATTAGGGTGAGTTGAACAACTATGATTCTGGAATGACTTTCATTGCAATGCAGAAAATGACCAGCAGAGGGGGACCATTCCATATAAATCTCTTCTCTCTTGCAGGGCTCTTCCTGATGATATGTGATTTGAAGCACACAGCATCATGACACTGTAAAGGTGATTCATCATGACCCTTAGCTAAATGGAGGCCAGCATATGTCATACCAAAATGCCATTTTATTTTCATAGAGGGAACTGTTTTGCAATACTACCTAGGTGGAAGAGAGCACATTCTAGACACAAGTGATTGCAATTCATACATATTTACTAAAACAATATATTTTATATGCAACAAGTATTCATTTTATATCAGCCTACCGTCCAGCACAACAGTACTTAGACTGGGAAAAACAGGCCAAGAGTGCATGATGTTGTCAGTCTAACTGTAAGCATGCTTACGGGTGGGGAGAACACAGTGATGACTCATCAGTAGCAATACCATCCTCAAAAATCCCTACAATTAAATAGAATGCACAAAAACCTACTTACCAAAATATGTTGTATTGGTTAATAAAAAGAACTAAACCATCATATGGACATTTACTGTAGGTGCATACCTCCCAAATTTTTGAGATGGAAACGAGGGTCACCTATTAGCAAATGTATTTAGGCATAGGACACACCCCCCCTGTCACGCCCACTTAAAGAACAATTATAGAAAAAAAATGAATTGTTAAACCCACAAGTGTTTTTTTTTTTACCACTACTATTCCTTTATATTGGCTTTTTCAATTTACAAATGCATCAATTTAGAAACTGGATGAAAGGTTCAGCCCTGGGAAACACTTTTTGAAAGTTAAAAAGCACATTTTATATACAACTATATCATAGGCGTGCGCACAGGGTGTGCCAGGTGTGCCTGGGCACACCCTAATCATCCTGCGCTGCACACATTTCCCCTGCTGCTTGGCTGCAGAGAAAGGGACTAGGGAATCTCTGTCCTTAGTCACTTTATTTGTCTCAAAAGTGAGACATCAGGGGTTTGTTTCGACACCTGATATTTCACCAAAGCCCCCCAATGGGGCTCCTAAAAAATTTTAAAAAAAATTAAATAAAATTGTAAAAAAGTCATAATAAAAAAATAATAAAAATAAGCTAACACCAATCTCTGCCCTACAGGCATCGTCCACTGCTCTACTATATATATATATTTTATATACATACACACATTGTGTTTGAGCTTTGGGGTGCACACTAATGCAATAGGTTGTGCACACCTGTGAACTATATAGATCAGACCAAAATGAGGGACAAGTGAGGTGGAATGAGGGACAGAGGGACGTTGTTCCAAATCAGGGACAGTTGGGAGCGATGTAGGTGGGTAAACTGCGTTTTGAAATACACATTAGCTTTTGCTTGTGCTCTACTTTAATGCAGCTTTTATGGAAGATCTTAGATCTCCCCAAATCTGGACTATTAGAAACTAATTTATCCTAGATTATACCTATAATTTAATTGAGATATGGTGACTTCTGTTTGGGGTTCTACACAAAAGATGTTATAAGTGGTCCTTGTGTCCTAATTTTTAATGCATGGTATAAATTGTACATTTCAGTGCCAATAAATTAAATAATAATGTATACTTTATCTACCTTATCCAAATTATACATACACTATATTACCAAAAGTATTAGGACACCTGCCCTTACAAGCATGAACTTTAAAGGCTTCCCAGTCTTATGCCCCGTACACACGGGACGACGATCGTGTTCAACACGTCGTACTCACGACCGTTGCATGCAGAATTGACCGTCTGTGGCGGTGCTTTCAACAGTTGAACGTACGACGGTCGTTCGTGGGAGTTGTATGTGCAGACTAGAAAACTTGGTCGTGTCAACAAGCTCGCATACGACCGTTGAGTCGTGTGTAGAGCAGCTGTGTTCAACAAAGTTGTATTGTGCTAAACACGCATGCGCCAAGTCCACTTTCAACTAACATGAAATTAGAAAGGAGCCCAAAAGGTTACGCTACTTCCTCATTATACGCTCGTTCGCGTCATCACGTTCGGCCGGCCGCAAGTTGTAGGTACGACCGTCGTGTGCATGTCAGTAGGCTACATACGACCGTCAACGTACGATTCAACACGGTCGTAAGCACGATCGTCGTCCCGTGTGTACGGGGCATAAGTCTGTAGGGTTCAATATTGAGTTGGCCCACCCTTTGCAGCTATAACATCTTCAACTCTTCTGGGAAGGCTGTCCACAAGGTTTAAGAGTGTGTCTATGGGAATGTTTGACCATTTTTGCAGAAGCACATTTGTGAGCTCAGGTACTGATGTGGACGAGAAGGCCTGGCTTGCAGTCTCCGCTCTAATTCATCCCAAAGGTGTTCTACCTGGTTGAAGTCAGGCCAGTCAAGTTCCTCCACCCCAAACTCGCTCATCCATGTCCTTATGGTCCTTGCTTTGTGCACTGGTGCACAGTCATGTTGGAACTGGAAGAGGCCATTCCCAAACTGTTCCCACAAAGATAGGAAGGGGAAATTGTCCAAAATATCTTGGTATGCTGACGCCCTAAGAGTTGCCTTCACTGGCACTAAGGCGCCAAGCCCAACCCCTGAAAAACAACCCCACACCATTATCCCCCCTCCACCAAATGATTTGGACCAGAGCACAAAGCAAGGTCCATAAAGACATGGATGAGTGAGTTTGGGGTGGAGGAGGTTGACTGGCCTGCATAGAGTCCTGATAGAACACCTTTTGGGATGAATTAGAGCGGAGACTGGGAGCCAGGCTTTCTCTCCAACATTAGTGCCTGACCCATAGGTGTGCGCAGCCTATTGCATTAGGGTGTGCACCTCAAAGCTCCAACACATATACGTGTGTGACATATTTGCCGGCCTCTTCCCCGCTCTCCATCCTGAAACAATGGGGGGAGGGGGGAGCAAGGAGGCCCGGGCAGCAGAAAGAAGAGGAACAAGGACAAGAGGGGTGGCGGGGGTGGCATATATTGGTACAGATCCCCTGTATTTTCCTCCTGTGGCAGCTGAATTTCGGTGAGAGGGAGAGAAGGAGAAATCTACTTTCACCTGCTGCAGGAGGAAAATACAGATCGGTTTCACTAAATTCCACCCTCGCCACCCCTCCTGTCCATGTTCTTGGGGTCGGTGAAGAAGGATTGTGGTTTACCTGTCACTTGCACGCAATTGACCGGTAGATCGGGATTGAAGGGTTGCCAAACCCCAAGATTAGGGTGTGCCCAGGCACACCTGGCATGCTTATGGCCTGACCTCACAAGTGTGCTTCTGGAAGAATGGTCAAACATTCCCATAGACACTGCTAAATCTCGTGGACAGCCTTCCCAGAAGAGTTGAAGCTGTTATAGCTGCAAAAGTTGGGCCAACTCAATATTAAACCCTACGGACTTATGCATGGTACACGTGATGAGATTATCGGACGAATAATCGTCCTTTTTTTTTTTACATGCGAATCTCAGATCGAATCGGAAGAGTTTACTTAAGTCACGAAAATTCTCATGCGATAGAATAAAAAATCGGAAGCAATGTGATGTGTTGCAGTGTATTTGTATTGCATTTTCAAACGACAACTGTACTGGTATTTTTCGTATGATTTTCTGGTTGCGTGTACGGGGCTTAAGACTGCAATGCCTTTAACCTCCCTGGCGGTAATCCTGAGTGTTGCTCGGGGTGGAATTTCAGTACCAAGAGCGGTAACCCCGAGCCACACTTGGGATTGCATTGCTGGATCCAAGGCAGTGTTACTCACCTTGTCCCCTGGATCCAGCAATGTCCTCCCGCGGTGTCAGCGTGTCTGTCCTCCACCCGATGCCTCTGTGTGCTGGGCTCTGTTCCCTGCGAGCGTCGCGTCACACGGGGGCGGAGCCCAGCGACAAATTCAAAAAGTGAAACACATAGTAAGCATACAGTACACCGTAATCTGTAAGATTACATAACTGTATGAAATCATTTCACATCCCCTTTGTCCCTAAAGGTTTGCCCAGTGCCCTGCATGCACTTTTATATTATTTATGTCATTCTTTCTGCCTGGAAACTTGAGAATGTCCATAGCAACCAAAAAGTGTCCCTTCACGTCAAAAGTGTTTTTTCATCAGCTAGAAAACACTGATAGGAAATAAGAATCATTTGCAGAATTGAGTGATACTGATTTTTGGGGAAATTTATCATCAGACACTGAAAGTGACGACAGCGACAATTCTGCAAATGAGCAAATTTCAGTGTTTTTGATTTGATTACATTATTGACTAAATTTTATTACTATTAAGTTATTATTTTTGATAATTATTTATAGTTATTTATTATATTATAATTTATAATTTCATGTGTCAAACTTTATCATACCCGGGATGTCTACTAGACTCTTGTTTGGACAGATTTAAGTGAGTTATTCCTAAGAATTGCAGGCCTACAATATAAAAAGCCAAATTTCCATGCAAAATAATCGTACCGCTTTCAGCACCAAAAATCTGAAATAATCATACCGCCAGGGAGGTTAAAGTTCATGTGCATGTAAAGGCAGGTGTCCCAATACTTTCGGTAATATAGTGTATCTACTTATTAGATACATTTTAATGTTTAGTGACAAATAATGTAAATAATGATTGTAAAAAAAAAAAAAATTTGTTTCATGAGTAAAATGGCACAGCATCCAATCCTATTTGTTGGTGACTTGTGCAGGGTGATGGGCCTTATACCTCTCTAATAACTGGCAGCTGCCATTCTCCATTCTGATTCATGTATAGCCCGGAATTAAGCCTCCTCTTTGATTTTAAACTTCAGATCCCACCCAACACTTTCATGGAAGTTATAAGAATTATCTGATAGAATCACTTGATCTTGTGTACACCGGGTGTCATAGAAACATAGAAAAGTGACGGCAGAAAAAGACTGAATAGTCCATCAAGTCTGCCCCTTTTTTATTTTTTATTTTTTTTTTTTTTTTTTTTGTTTTTTGTTTTCACATTAACCTTGTTGTCTGACTATAGATTTATGTTTATCCCAAACATGTTTGAAGCCATTTACTGTTGACTATCTCACAACCTCTGTTGGTAGTTTATTCCAATCATCAACCACCCTTTCAGTAAAATAATACTTTCTAAGATTAGTTTTGAACTTCCCCCCAGTTAGTTTGAGGTCATGTCCCCGTGTTCTTGATTTTGGTTTCATATTGAAAAGACTGCCCTCCTGAACCTTATTCACCCCCTTGATGTATTTAAAGGTTTCAATCATGTCTCCCCTCTCCCTTCTTTCCTCCAGACTGTACATATTAAGTTCAGCTGTATTCTAATACAAATATATATTTTTTGTGTCTCCATCAGGAATCAGCACCAGATTCACTTTCCCTGAATCTTCAAAAAGTAAAGAACCATCTAATGTATACTTTCTGTTAAAATGAGTGAGATACCACCAGTTTGTACAACAAGCTACATACACAAAATCCTTTACAGTTTTTAAATGTTTAAAGACCCTAGCTGCTGTAAATATGTTTTGGCATAAAAGACGCCCTTCTTGTTTATTAATTATATTTATCAAATAGAGTTTTTACTTATCCAAGTTTATATATCCTCCAGTACAGTGACCCCCTATGGTAAAAAGATGTCATGAAATAAAATGAAGTCAGTATTACCTTATCAGCACTTGTACATTATCACTACTATTCTACAATTGGATCCAGACAACATTGAACTTACATCAAATAACCGACATGATCTCTGCGTAAAACAAACGACATCTCCCACATGTCCATGATTAACATTATTGTTGTGTTTCATTATATATTTTCTTCATATCCTATTCCACCAAACGTTTCATCCATTTTAAATGTATTTTAACAATTTTATTCATACGATTGTACTGGAATTGCATACCTCCCAACTTTCTGAGATGGGAATGAGGGACACCTATTAGCAATAGTATGTAGGCACAGGACACACCCCCTGCCACGCCCCTTTTAAAAGAGACTTGTACAAAAAAGATTGGTTGGCAATTTAGACATTGGATGAAGGGTTTATCGCTGGGAAACACTATTTGAAAGATAAAAAGTGCATTTTATATACAACTATATCGATCAGACCAAAATGAGGGACAAATCAGGAGGAAATAGGGACAGAGGGACTTTGTTCCAAATCAGGGACAGTTCCTCGAAATCAGGGACAGTTGGGAGCTATGGAATTGCCAAACCACCACAAAGGCGTAATGTTGAGATGGCTCAAAGGTTATTAGATAAAATACATGTGAATAAAGCTCCCGGACCAGGACCCACAAGTCTACATAGAGCTAAGTTCAGTTCATTGAATTATTGTTTCTCAACTATTTATTAGCTGCTAACGTACTAATGAAGCCACATGAACTGAAAGAATGTGAACTTTTTATAAAAAATATCACAATATCTCATAACCATATTGCCAACTGTATGGCCAGAATTCGGCAGCACCAGTCAAAAAAACACCATGTGTTAAGTGTTACTAAACCCAGGACCCTGCATTCACTATATCTGGTCTCTCACAGTACACAGAACATGGAAATGCAATTATTTTTGTAAATATAAACTGCAAAATACATTTTCTCATAAGTTAGAGCAGTCTTGTGACTTCTGTCAGTGACCGGCCAAGCACTAGTTAAAGCTTGTAGGAGGAGTTTTCTGACTGTCCTATGAGACTGCATGAGACCCTCTGTCTGGACAGTGCTGATTGGCCCTGTGCTGATCACATGCACTCTACAAAGAAAAGAAAAATACACACCAAACTGAGCATATGCAGCCTGGCTCCATAGACTCTGTGTTATCAGGAAAATATTAGGAGACAGTGGAAGGAGGGAAGGACCAGAGAAGACAGGATCAAACAGCCTTTTTATACAATATGGAGGATTAACCCCTTAAGTTCCACAGTGAGTATAACAAGCATGCTTTACTGCACATACAGACAGATTTTACTGTAGTGTGTTTAGTAACATTTTAAGTGCAGTAACCACAGTACCCAGCAATCTGAAATCTGGTTTCTACAGGTTACCATTTTCTACACGTGCCTAACAAGAATAAGAATAAGCCTGAAAGTGCAGTAAACTAAATTTGGGCTGCAGGAACTTCCATACTTCCCTGTTGGTCGACATGGTTATTGATTCTCAAGCAAAAGCAAGCACCCAAGATTGAGCCCTGGTTCACACCAGCGCGGCTTTGAAATCGTGCTACTTCAGCGCGATTTCAAAGCCACACATCAGTGCAATTTACACAGCTAATTTCATTGTGGCTTGATTTAATTTAGCAGAAGTCCATGCAAGTGACAATGAAATTGGTAAAATTAGTGCAAGAAACGTTTTCATAATCGCTGTGACATGAGTCCATTGCCTGCAATGGGGTGCGACTTATCATGCGATTTGGAACTGTCAAATCGCATGACAGTTCGCCAGGGTGGATTTGATTTAAATCACTAGTAAAAAGGCTTGATTTAAATCATAATTTTTAAAGAGCAGCTGTCATCTCTGTCCTGCAGCCGCTCCTCCTCTGACCCGCTGTTGACTCACCGACAGTCCCATTCACTTTGATGGGACGGCTGGTGATGCGGCACTGACACAACGAGGTGAGGGATGTGGCGGCAGCAGGTGAGTAAATGCCCACTAACAGGCGCTGCCATGATGGATCTGAAAAGACAGGTGCTCTTTAAATGTAAGGACTTATTCTTGCTGGTAGTTAGAATCTTTAATATTTGCAAACAAAATGAAGGTTTCCTATTTAGAATAATAAGCTGTCAGTCCATCAATGTGTGGTCAAATATTATGCGCAAAATATAAATGATAGAGTGCAAAAGGTTTCAAAGTTCTACTGTTTTAGAACCTAAAGTTTGATAGATATAGATATCAACCACATGCAATTAGCTAGCATATTTATATATTTACAGACAGACACAGTTGAGTAATTCAATAAAAAAAGTTAGTTATTTATTGTCCCCCTATTTCTATACCAAGGGTGCTTTTTCTGATACGTTTGATCCGTGTTCAGTAACTTGCTGAAAGCAATTCCAAAAGGACCTGGTTTGGAAAGTCCACAAGCCTCTTCAGAAAAGTGTGGTAATGTCAAGGATCTAAAGTGGACCTGAACTCAAAAAATGAAGATTTGCTATGTTATTGGTAACATTAGGAATGTTAATTGTTCCTAAGCAGTACAGTGAAAAGTTGACCCTTTTGTCTGGAACTCCATATAAAAAAAGCATTGTACTTCTTGGTATGTGAGTGTGTCTAGGCAGTCCTGTGCCTAAAGATTTAGTGTGAGTTCTAAGGCACTGCTTCCTGTGATGGTAGCCTCAGGGGATAAGGTTTGGTAATGTCACGGTTGTACTGCTCATTGTTCTGCTTGCTGAAGGCTCTGACACGAGAAATCAAAGCCCTACCAAGATGGTTACTTCAACACAGTGCAGACCGAGGTATGGTAAAGATCTGAGACTGTGTCAGAAGACTTTGAGCTTGTGTCGATGGCATCAATTTGAGATGCTTCTGAGATCATTCAGAATTTATTAACAGATGCATTTCATCTGCAGTAGACCTTCATTTGATTCTTATTTGACCTGCTTTAAGAAGGTTCTACATTCCTATAGACTTGTATGAAAATGCAAAAGTTGCTTAAAGCAAACAAAAGTATGTCTACACAGGGCAGGCCCTTGTAACAAAACAGGCCCATGTGTAGTGTGCATTCATTTCTTCCGTAATGGCTTAGACGATCCACAAAAAAATGGGGCCCAACAGGATTCCTGTGGTTATCGGGCAGAAACCTACAGAACTCTGAGATACCATGTGGGTGACCAAGGGTGGCCTGACCAGAACCCGAACCCAGGACCTCTATCCAGCCTGTTCTGCCAATCAGTCTTAGCCCATATCTTTTCACTAGGACATGTCCATGTCCAAGTGTAGTTTTCCCGTACCTTGGTTTCAAAACAAGACTGAGTTATCAATATCTATATTTCCTTCAGCCAATCCAGTAGAGGGTTTAGGCCACTAGTGCATGCTGGGGGAGGATATAAATATGCGAGAAAGGCTTAGGGTTGCCACCTCATCCCTTTAAACCCGAACACATATGAATTACACAGGTTCTGAGGCTAATTTAATGCAGATAAGGCACCAAATGAGTTTAATTACCATCTTAATCAGCCACAGAACCTGTGTAATTAACCAGTTCCCTACCAAGTCATTGTAAAATGACGTCGGCAGGAACTGCTTGTCGATCCGGGCGGACGTCATATGACGTCCGCCGCTTCTCGCCGCTACTGCGGGCCCCCAGGGGCCCACAGAGCGGCGATCACGGAACACTCGTCTGCCGGGGGGTTGTGTCCCCCCCAGATCGGGGAAAAGAGCCAATAAAATTGGCTCTTTACCACGTGACCGGCTGTGTCCAATCACAGCTGGTCACTAACGATCCTCTCATGTACGCCGCCCGTGCGCGCCCCCGGGGGCCCGCAGCGCGGCGATCGAAGCTAAGGCTTGTCCCTCGGACAAAGCCCAGCTCCGATCCGTGTAAAGAGCCAATAGATTTGGCTCTTTACCACGTGACCGGCTGTGTCAATCACAGCCGGTCATGTGATGTAAACAAACCGCGGTAACGAGCTGTTACCGCGGTTCTCCCTGTCACACACCAATCATGTGTGACAGGGAGATTGCGGTAACAGCTCGTTACCGCCTACTGTGTACACCAATCACACTTATCACCCCCCAATAAAGAGGACCTGTCACCACCCCATCAAAGTACCTGTCACAGTCCATCAGAGTACCTGTCACCTGCCCATCAAAGTACCCGAGTACCTGTCACCTGTCCATCAAAGTACCCGAGTACCTGTCAACTGCCCATCAAAGTACCCGAGTACCTGTCACCTGCCCATCAAAGTACCCGAGTACTTGTCACCTGTCCATCAGAGTACCCGATTACCTGTCACCAGTCCATCAGAGTACCCGAAAATCTGTCACCTGTCCGTCAGAGTACCCGAGTACCTGTCACCTGTCCATCAGAGTACCCGAGTACCTGTCACCTGCCCATCAGAGTACCTGTCACCTGCCCATCAGAGTATCCGAGTACCTGTCACCTGCCCATCAGAGTACCCGAGTACCTCTCACCCTACCATCTGAGTACCCGAGTACCTGTCACCAACCCATCAAATTACCCGAGTACCTGTCACCTGCCCATCTGAGTACCCAAGTACCTGTCACCTGCCCATCAGACTACCCGAGTACCTGTCACCAGACCATCAGAGTACCAGAATACCTGTCAGCAGACCATCAGAGTACCCGAGTACCTGTCACCAGACCATCAGAGTACCCGAGTACCTGTCACCTGCCCATCAGAGTACCCGAGTACCTGTCACCAGACCATCAGAGTACCCGAGTACCTGTCACCTGCCCATCAGAGTATCCGAGTACCTGTCACCAGCCCATCAGCGTACCCGAGTACCTGTCACCTGCCCACCTGAGTACCCGAGTACCTGTCACCTGCCCACCTGAGTACCTGGTACCTGTCACCTGCCCACCTGAGTACCCAAGTACCTGCTACCTGCCCACCAGAGTACCCGAGTACCTGTCACCAGCCCATCAGAGTACCCGAGTACCTGTCACCTGCCTTTCAGATTACCTGAGTACCTGTCACCAACCCATCTGAGTAACCGAGTACCTATCTGCAGCCCATCAGAGTACCCAAGTACCTTTTACCAATCCATCAGATTACCCGAGTACCTGTCTCCAGCCCATCAAAGTACCCAAGTACTCGGGACGAGTAGCAGAATATATTTTGGGGGGTAATTTTTGCTATGTGCATGCTATGTGTTAGAAATATCTTATAAATTGACCACTTTGTGTAAAAATAAAAGCGTTTTCATTTTCTTTCCACGTTTTTCGAAGACTTGTGGAAAAAAATGAACCATTCAAAAGACTCATAATGCCTCATAGATTATACATTGGGGTGTTTGCTTTCCAAAATTGGGTCATTTTGTGGGTAATTCCATTGTCCTGGTGCTCCAGGGCCTTCAAAAGTGTAATAGGTCGTTAGGAAATTAGATGTGAAAATTCTGCTCCTAAAATGCATGACGGTGCTCCCTGCATGTTGGACCTCTCTATGTGGCCAGGCTGTCAAAAAGTCTCGCACATGTGGTATCGCCATACTCGGGGACAGTAGCAGAATGTATTTTGGGGTGTAATTGGAAGTATGCATATGCTATGTGTGAGAAATAACTTGTTGTTTTGACAATTTTGTGACAATTTTGTGCAAAAAAAAAAAATAATTTCTTAATTTTCCCAAGAATTGTGGGAAAAAAGTACAACTTCAAAAAACTCGCCATGCCTCTTGCTAAATACCTTGGAATATATACTTTTCAAAATGGGGTAATTTGGGGGGTATTTGTACTTTCCCGACATTTCAGGGTCTCAAGAATTGAGATAGGCCATCAGTGCATCAGGTGTGATCAATTTTCAATGATTGGCACCATAGGTTGTAGACTCTATAACTTTCACACAGAACAAATAATATACACTTATTTGGGTTATTTTTACCAAAGATAGGTAGCAGTATAGGTTTTAGCCCAACTTTATGGACAAAAATTACTTATTTGCAAAATTTTATCACAGAAATTAAAAAAAGGGTTTTTTTTTCAAAATTTTCGCACTTTTTTCAATTATGTCACAAAAAATAAAAACCCAGAGGTTCTTAAATACCACCAAAAGAAAGCTCTATTTGTGTGAAAAAAATGATAAAAATTTTGTTTGGGTACAGTGTAACATGAGAGAGTAATTGTCATTCAAAGTGTGAGAGCACTGAAAGCTGAAAATTGGTCTGGTAAGGAAAGGGGTATAAACTTCCGGTATTGAAGTGGTTAATACATGTTTGGTTTTAAAAGGATGAGGTGGCAACTCTAGAAAGGCCATGTGTTCACTCTCTTCCCCTGGACTGAGGCCTGGGGAGATGCAGCTGGATGGAGCTCTGCTGTTGGGCTCAAAAACTTATTTGGGGCCTTACATGTGTTGAAGTGGTCCTGAAGCTGTCCTGCCTGGCGTTGACACAGCTGTGCCAAGGAGGATGTCCAGGGGAGGCCCTTTGCTGCAGAGAGCCAAGAAAAAGGCTGGTCTCTCAAAAGGGCCTGAAATTTGGTAATGTGCATATGGTGTCAGTTTAAAGATTGTGATGCTGTGAATCCGGACATTGATCTGGACCTGGAGAATCTGTAAGTGATCTGCTACGGTATCTGAGACCCCTAACCCTAACCTCCTTAACAGTTCTGCAATAAAACTCCAAAAAGACAAAAGCGACTAGTGCCCAATATTCTTTCTCAGTCCCCCATTTAACCCTAGAGTGAAATCCTAGCCCACCCCTGCCTCTGGAGATGCCATCCTGCCTTTGGGGTGTCAGAGGGTGCTACAAATCCAACACAATGAAATAAGTACAAATGTACAGGCCAAACAGAAATGCAATGCTGTAGGGTCTGGTAACCGTATACACCACTCACCCAGTCCAACTCTTGTTCATATTGCTACAGGGAGTAATTGTTCACACCCATGTCTCAAGAAGAGTCACAGTTTTTTCATCTTCATTCTCTGGGGTCGCTCCTGCAATGGCCAACATGAAGCTCTCAGCAGGGTCCTAAGCCAGGGTTCTCTCACTTGTTATGACACCCTCCAAACTACTCTGGGTTGAAAAAGTTCCAGATCCACTGTTGTCTTTGGGGACTGCTGGGCTCTGGGATGCCTTGACCCAGGGACATGCGGTGAGGTCAGTGGCTGGTGAGGCACTAGCTAGTGGCTTACGCTTAAAAACCCACATGGATGCAGGCAGTCAATCAGATTCCCCCAGACAAATAAGTGTCTGGTGAAAAGAATCTATTGGACAGCAGATTTTTATTTTTTATTTCTGCATTCTATAAAAGCCCTGTAAATGCTGAGATTCACTAGTCAAGTACAGGGCTGTTACAGAATGCAGAAATAAAAAATAAAAATTACAATGTGCTCTATATAGCTACCAACAGTCCTGATTTTATTAAAACGAGTCATTATGCTGGTTAAATTAGTGAAATATGAGAACTAATGAAAGTGCCATGTATAATATATATAATAAAAGAATAGATAGATTATATATATCACCTTCATTAGTTTTCATAGTTTACTAATTTAACCAGCATAAGGACTTGTTTTAGCATATGTAAACGACGTTCAAACCACACATGTGAGGTATCGCCTTACCATGGACCTGTCTCCACTGACTGCACATCCCTGCCTTGACCCCATAAGCAGAGGGGGAAACATCCCACAGCCTTCCTGAAGAGAAGGTGGCAGAAATTGTAAAATTCCTTTAAATGACATGCATGGGGGATGCCCCAACCCTGTCTGTGATGTAATGTATCTGTGAAATGTACACAACCTACTACAGCAAAACTGACATTTACAAAGAAGAAAGTGTGTTTCTGTTTGTAAACAAATCGGCTGGGAATTCCCTTTATCTATACTAGACCCTGATCCTAGATAGGGTTACCACCTGTACAGGAATGACCTGGACAGTCCTGGTTTTGATAGCTGTGCCCGGGTTTGTGTCCTCCTGAAACCCGGACACAGCAGCATAGGCTCTAGTCCCAGACAGTGTGGGAAGTACCTGCAGCCCTCAACCAGCACCATGTCCTCACACCCCCCCCCCGCGCCGCCGAATGCGCTCTCTCTCAAGTCCTACCAGCAGCACTTCCCCCCGCTCCTGTGGCTTCAGTGGTAAGTGCCTCCCCCTGCTCCCTCCCTCCACATCACCATCCCACTCCAATGCGCTCTCTCCCTCCAGTAGCTACCTCACCTTCAGCAGTGAGCACTCCCAAATGAGTCACCCATCGCCCTCCCCCCTGTTAATGTGCCGATCAGCAAACGCAGAACACTCTTTCCCGCCAGCAGCATGCTCTCCCTTTTTCCCCCACTCTAGCAGGGCTAATGTCTTGTTGTGAAATGTGAAATTGTGACAGGTGAGTTACAGACTAGTCCGGTCCGTCCCCCTCGCCCCTGTCAATGCAGCGCTACTTGCAGGAGCCCAGCAGAAGGAGCAGTCAGTGCAGCGATCAGTCTCAGTACAGGGAGCAACCCACAACTTACAAAATGGGACAGCAGGAGAGAGGTATACAGTCCACCAGGGGCGTTGCTAGGTCTACAAAAGGTCTGGGGCTAGGGCCCATAGCAGCAAAGTAAAGAAAGTCATATGCTTGAGTGGACATACACATGTATATAATATACATGGTGGACAGTGTTAAAGTGTAAAGTGTTGTTCTGTAATCGGGACGATCTCA
>BLSH010436776.1:0-16218 GCA_018402905.1 Glandirana rugosa
TCTGCATCAACACAGGTCGATGGAATGCATTATGCAAAAGAGCTGAAAAATGCGCTTATTAGCGCAGGCAAATTATAATGCATACAAGGTATTATAATTTCCCTAACAGAACCCGAACGATTTTTGAAATGTCCGGGTCCGGGTCCGTGCCACGGACACCCAAAAGTTCGGTACGGACCCGAACGTTACAGTCCGGGTTCGCTCAACACTAATTAAGACATCCGAACTCCGAGCTGCCTGAAGGTAGACGCCTCTGAGACTGCCATTGGAGCCGTACTATCTCAAAGACAGGGTTCTAAAGCTCTGCTCCATTCTGTTGCCTTTTTCTCCTGCAAACTCACAGCACCTGAAAAGAACTATGATGTGGGGGATAAAAAACTTTTGGTCATCAAATCCGCCTTGGAAGAATGGCGATACCTTTTGAAAGGAGCAGCGCATCCCATCTTGGTCTATACAGACCACAAAAATCTTGAGTACCTTAGAACAGCTAAGAGACTAAAACCACGTCAGGCCCAATGGGCACTCTTTTTCTCGCACTTTCAATTCCACATCACATACAGGCCTGGGTTGAAGAATTTCAAACCAGACACGCTGTCCCGAATGTTCCATGATCCTGAAACCACTGTTCCCCCGGATACCATTCTTCATCCACGGAATTTCTTGTTGTCCCAGGAAGACCTGCTCTCGCAAATCAGGCAGACCCTTGCTGGCTTCTCTGGGCCATCTGACCAAAGACTGTTAGCAAAAGATGGCTTATGGTGGCATGACAGTCAGATTTTTGTGCCAAAAAAACAAAGACCAACTGTTCTGTCCGCAAACTAGCTTGACATTTCGGTGCAAGGAAAACTGCTGAACTGGTGTTACGCTCATTCTGGTAGCCACTCATGGAGGAGGATTGTCGGACATATGTAAGCTCCTGCCCCACTTGTGCAAGAAATAAGGCCAGTAAGGCCAAAGCTTGGGGTCTTCTAAACCCGCTCCCTGTACCCGAACGGCCCTGGTCTAAAGTAGTAATGGACTTTTTTGTCGAGTTACCCCTGGTAGAAGGATACAGCACCATCTTTGTGGTCATTGACCGGCTAATGAAGATGGCCCACTTCCTCCCCATGAAGGGCACCCCCACTGCCGCTGAGACTGCGGAAATCTTTATAAAGGAGATAGTCAGCCTTCACAGAATCCCAACCAATATAGTGTCGGACCGTGGGGCATAGTTCACATCCTGGTCTGGAGAGCACTCTGTTCAACTTTAGAGATTGAGTTGTCCTTCTCTACTGCATATCATCCTCAGACGAATGGCCAAACCGAGAGGGCGAATCAAATCTTGGAGCAGTATCTGCAATGCTTCTCGTCCTTCTCGCAGGATGACTGGGTATCCCTGTTACCACTGGCAGAATTTGCCTACAATAACACCGTGCACTCTGCCACAAAACAGTCCCCGTTCTGGTCAAACTACGGCTATCATCCCTTATCTCTACCTAGTGTGGCACCCCGAAAGTGTGGTACCAGCTGTACATGAAACCTTCAAATTTCTGGAGGAGAACCAAAAAATACTTGCAGGAAACACTCTCCAGAACACAAGAACATGATAAAAATGACAAGAAAAAGCGAGGAGAGCTGGAGCTTTTGCCTGGTGATCAGGTCTGGCCGTCAACTAGGAACTTAAAAATGTCCTGCCCCTCAAAGAAGTTGGGGCCTAAATTCATCGGGCCCTTCCCGGTGCAGAAAAGAATTAGCCGAGTGGCGTATAAGCTGGATCTTCCCTCTTCCTTACGCATTCACCCGGTATTTCATGTAAGGCTACTAAAACCTGTGACCCCCTGACCACTTTCCGAATAGGACAACCGCTCCACCAGCACCGATTCTGATAGATGGAGAGGAAGAGTTTGAAGTTGAGGCCATCTTGGATTGTAGGAAGAGGGGCAGTTCCTTGCAGTACTTGGTGAAATGGAAAGGTTATGGTCTGGAGGAGAACTTTTGGGAGCCCGAAGCAAATATCCATGCAGAAGATCTGATTGCTTCCTTCAGGAGAAACCTGTCCGCAAGAAACGCCCACCTGGGCATCCGGAGGCTGCCCCTTGGGGAGGGGGGCAATGTCAGAGAACCTCTGCTACCAGTTCTTCCGGAGTCCGGGTTTGGAAGCCTGTGCGCAGGCGCACATAGCGTGTGCACGTGCCTGTGCGCGTCAGTGCGCGTGCGTATGCGCCGGCATTGGTGCCAAACGGCCCCATTTAAGCAGACAGCACCTTGCAACCAGTGCTGTCCGTTCTACAACGTTTGTGTGTTCCTGAGCGACTCGATTACCTGTTTATCTGTTCCTGTGACCTGGCTTGTCTTGACCTTGCCTGATCTTTGTGTACTTTGCTGCCCGCTTGTTGACGACTCTGCCTGCACCTGACGACTCTTCTGCCTAACTTTCCGGATAGGACAACCGCTCCACCAGCACCGATTCTAATAGATGGAGAGGAAAAGTTTGAAGTTGAGGCCATCTTGGATTGTAGGAAGAGGGGCTGTTCCTTGCAGTACTTGGTGAAATGGAAAGGTTATGGCCTGGAGGAGAACTTTTGTGAGCCCGAAGCAAATATCCATGCAGAAGAACCGATTGCTTCGTTCAGGAGAAACCTGTCCACAAGAAACGCCCGCCTGGGCAATCCAGGCACAATGACGGATGGGCAGCAATAGGCACAGCAAAGGTTCAAGGACTCACCAGTCAACAGCAGCCTCAGTGGGGGAAGTCCAAGCCGAGCGGCAGGGGAAAAGAGGTCCAGAGGGCAGATATGCTTCACAAACCCATTGCAGGTCCATGGAGGGCTGTGTGTCCTGGCCTCAGCTTCACTCAAGCAGCAGTTGAAGGACAAACGGAGAAAAGCCCCGCAGAACTAAAGTCCCCACAGTGCAGAAAACAAAATCAGTCTCAGCAGTTCACGCATCATTTTCTAGTCTTCTAAGGAGACTTGCAGCCATGATCTCCTCTGTCCAACATTAAAGTAAAGACTGACCAGTCTGCCCCCTTCATTGTTAACTGTGGTACTTTGAATCCAGTCACACACCTTCTGGTGCCTCTATCCCCAGCAGGATACAATCATTTATTCCCTCCTTACTGAGGGAGCTACAAAGTCTGACCCCCTGTGGGGATACAGGAACTCACAAACCAAATTGTGCAGATATGTTGACTGTGTTACACATTGCATCTGAATTAGAGATTTGCCAGTTTTATAAAACAAAATAAATATTGAAAAAATTCAATATTTCTGATCTTTGTCACAACCCCTCCCCCCTTTCAAAACATGTACCTGCAAAAGGCCTTGACAGGCCTTGTGCATAGGGTACATGTACAAGTTCCAGCAGAACCATCTAAGTATTCATATAACTGCTTGTTATCTGAAGGCCACATGGGTAGTGAAGCTCCTTCCAGCAGGGCATCACATTGGTGGATGGAGATTGTTGGCTTATGAACACCTTAGGAACCCCTGTGAGGATAATTCGGTCTACTAACATTATCTCTCCACCAAACTGAAGCTGTGGAGTTCTCCCAACCCCTCCTGGGACAATTGGTTTGTATGTGCTCCCTCTGTTTGCAGCTATAGCATTGTTGCTGGGGTGCTCTTTCAGTACTTCTCCAACCGTTTCGCAAACCAAGAGATCCTCCCCTAAGCCTTGGGGTGCTGGCGGGATTCACATGAACCTTTACATTAACCGGGTAAATCCTGGATAAATTTATGTCTTTCATCAATTCTGTCCCAGATTTTTGCTCTACTCCCAGAGAGTTTCTCTCGGTCACACTCCCTTGAAACTGGCAATTAAGTTCTCCCAAGTTTCTCCTCAAAACCATAATCCAGGAAAACTGTAGCCTTTGGGATGTGTTTCCTGCCACCCCCCGCTAATTCAATAGAAAATCCAGGGCCTTTCTTATTCGCTGCCAGATTCACCACACAGGGATCAACGATGGTCAGGAAGGAGCCTGTGTCACGAAAGCCAACTACTTTTCTTCCATCTATGCAGACCTCCTGTAAATGTTGCTGCCTTATCTTGGGGTAGCTTGGGGTAAATGGCTGGACTCTGTAGACTCCTAGAGGGGCGCTGGTTGTGGGTGGAGGTACCCATTCACTTTGAGATGATGCAAGGTGCTCTCCTCCTGGCACCAGTGCTACACTGGGATCAGGACAAGTGGGTTGCATCTGGGAAGGGTGGATGTTCCTTTTCCTTGGGCACCTAGTCTGGGGATGCCCAGGTGGTCCACATCTGTAGCATGGGGGGTCCCAGGGTGACCCAGAAGGCTGGGGTTGAGGTGACATTTCCTCAGAAGATTGGTACATGTCCACATAGTGTACTAGCTTAGGAGAGCTGGGCCCAAGGGTCTTTTTCTTAGCAGGGCAGCTGGCCTGATAGTGACCGGTTTGTCCACAGCTAAAACAGCGTCTCTCTATAGTAGGCCTGGGGGCCTGTTGAGGGGGGCCGGATTGGGTGAGAGCACTGGCCAAGAGGGTTGCACTGCCTGGAGATTCATCTGGCGGTGGGGAGGTATAGCGGGCTCAGACGTGGGGCGGGAAATCCTGGCAACTTGTGGTGCCTCAGCAGCTGACTTTTTCCATTGAGGAATAATCATGAGGGCCTCACCCGCTAAGGCTGCTGCTGCTAACCCTGCTGCTCTAGGGTTGTGGGTTTTCGTTCATGTACCCACTGTCGGAGCTCGGGGGGACATTTGAAAAGGAACCAATACATGGGCGTTTATTGGGGATCTTTGGGGTACAAACAACAGGAGAACTAGCTCACACTACACGCAGAAGACACAGCACGGGAAAGGGATCTTCAGGATGCAGTATGGGACAAAAAAAGGGGAAATAGTCCATAGGGCTAGCAATCCAGGGAGCCCAGGCCGGAAGAAGCTTGGCCCAACAGGGTTGAGCATGGCAGGGGTTAAAAGTCCTTGGCACAAACAGAGGTGAACACGGCAGGGGTTGAAGTCCTTGGCACAGGCAGAGATGAGCACGGCAGGGGTTAAAGACCTTGGTACAGGCAGGGGTTGGTACGGCAGGAGTTAAAGTTCTTGGCACAGGCAGAGGTGAGCATGGCAGGGGTTAAAGTCCTTGGCACAGGCAGGGGTTGGTACGGCAGGAGTTAAAGTCCTTGGCACAGGCAGAGGTTAGCATGGCAAGGGTTAAAGTCCTTAGAGTGGTAGTATGGCACAGCACGGATAGCCAGTTCACAGGCACAGAAAGGGGAAATGACCTTCAGGAAAGTAGCAAGGGGTAACAGTCCATGGAGTGGGGATATAGCACATCAAAAGGGAAATAGTTCACAGGGCCACAATACGACCCAGCCAGGGGAATGCTCCTCAGAATGGTAGCCACAGGGGCGGAAGGGGCAGAAGGGTTCAAAGACTCACCCTGCGGACGTCCAACTGTCCTGAGGAGTGAATGGAAGTGGTCTTGGCATCAGGGGATCCAGGCGGGACACAGGAGATTAAGTCTTTGGTACACAGAGCAGGGTTGACACAGCAGGGCAGTAAGTCCTTCACACAGGCAGGGCGCAGGGGATTAAGTCCTTGACACATACAGCAGGGTTGGCACAGCAGGGCGGTAAGTCCTCATCACAGGCAGGGAACAGGGGGTAAAGTCCTTGGCACATCCAGGATACAGGCTAGTACACAGGGCAGCAATGAGGTACCGCAGGAACATACTCCAGACTCATAGGTCAGTGATCCAGGCACAGTGAGTAGCAGGCCACAAGCTGGTACAGCAGAGATTCACCAGTAAACAGCAGCCTCAGTGGGGGAAGTCCAAGCCAAGCGGCAGGGGAAAAGAGGTCCAGAGGGCAGATGTCCTTCACAAAACCATTGCAGGTCCATGGAGGGCTGTGTGTCCTGGCCCCAGCTTCACTCAAGCAGCAGTTGAAGGACGAACGCAGAAAAGCCCCACAGAACTAAAGTCCCCGCAGTGCAGAAAACAAAATCAGTCTCAGCAGTTCACTCATCATTTTCTAGTCTCCTAAGGAGACTTGCAGCCATGATCTCCTCTGTCCAACATTAAAGTAAGACTGACCAGTCTGCCCTCTTCATTGTTAACTGTGGTACTTTGAATCCAGTCACACACCTTCTCGTGCTGAGGCATCTGACTCTATCCCCAGCAGGATACAATCATTTATTCCCTCCTTATTGAGGGAGCCACAAGTCCGACCCTCTGTGGGGATACAGGAACTCACAAACCAAATTGTGCAGATATGTTGACTGTGTTACACAGTGCATCTGAATTAGAGATTTGCCAGTTTTATAAAATAAAATAAATATTGAAAAAATTCAATATTTCTGACCTTTGCCACAACCTTGAGTACATTTTCTCGTTCGTCAATGCAGGCAGCCCCTTCTTCTGTGGTAAATTCTAATATCTGATTTATTGGAAGGGCTTTGGTCTTGAGGAAAGATCCTGAGTTCCTGCTTCCTGGTTAAAAGATTCAACCTTCGTTTTCCCTTAAAACCTGGACCCCAGTGGCCGGGGAGGCCCTGTAAAAGGGGGGGGGGGTAATGTCACGGTTCCGTGTACATTGATCTGGCACTGGGTTTTACCCCCTGTCCAAGTTGCTCGGGTTTCTGCCAATCTGCCCTGAACCTAGGTATTATTACACCTTTGCACCTGTGTGTTAGTGTTCGAGCAACGTGTCTTCACGTGGAAGCCAGACCCCTCTGTCCCTGTGGTGTTAGGCACCATCTGAGTATTCCTATATTTTGTGTGTTGTTTGACCCTGTCTTTGTTCTCAGTGTTTTCCCTCTGGCTGTGTAGTTATGTTCCATGCAAAAAAAGAGAAAGGCTGGTGCCATGGAAGTCGGCTAAAACATCCTTTTCTTATTGCATGTGAACGACATTCTTCACACACTGATAGCAACACCGCAGGAGAAATGCTAGCACAGGCTTCCAGTATCCGTAGTTTCAGGTGCTGCACATCTCGTATCTTCACAGCATAGACAATTGCCTTCAGATGACCCCAAAGATAAAAGTCTAAGGGGGTCAGATCGGGAGACCTTGGGGGCCATTCAACTGGCCCACGACGACCAATCCACTTTCCAGGAAACTGTTCATCTAGGAATGCTCGGACCTGACACCCATAATGTGGTGGTGCACCATCTTGCTGGAAAAACTCAGGGAACGTGCCAGCTTCAGTGCATAAAGAGGGAAACACATCATCATGCAGCAATTTCGCATATCCAGTGACCTTGTGGTTTCCATTGATGAATCCTGAGTTTTTCCAGCAAGATGGTGCACCACCACATTATGGGTGTCATGTAGACAGTAATTAGTAGTATTATAGTCAGATGGCTGTAAATGACAAAATCTTTTCTTCATTTTTCTTACATGTTTTCAGTAAATTCATGGGTGAAAGTAGTTTGAAGAAGCTAAATTTTGTTTGCATATAGGCCATACTGAAGAACTAGGCACTAGACATCAATATTTTGATCTGCCCATGCCCAGCCAAACTTTGAGTGCATCTGTGAGTTTTGAAAAGACCAAACTAGATATCACTTGAAATATCTATTTTAGGAATGCAAAATGTGCACAAGCAAATCGCAAAGTTCTCCAGCATGCTGAAAAACTTTTAGTATGGGTAGACATTTATAGCACAGGTGTAATTATGAGTTTATTCAAGCAGTGTGCTTCATTATCATGAGGGGTCCCTGAATTTTATCATGTTGCATGTGAGAACCACACTGTGAATGGCAAGTGATGATAACCAATTACAGTATCTCACAAGGTCTAAATCTGGCACTGACTGCCATATATATATATATATATATATATATATATATATATATATATATATATGTGTGTGTGTTATATTTTTAATATCTAAATTTTAATTTGGTCTTAAGTCCTCGACTAAAAAATGTGCGTGAGTGGAAAGTTTTGAGATAAGCAGTAACAGATCCAGTGAACCATTTTTATATCTGAGCCCTCAATTCTAGAAAGCTGTCAAGATATAGTGATTGATGGTTTCAAGTTTATATTTTCTTAAAAGTATTTCTATGAAATGTATACCTTATTATTATGTGAGCAAGTGAGTGCCTGAGCTTTACTATAACTCATTTTGACAACTTGCCCCTCACCCTTCCCATTCACACCTGAGACCTTGTAACACTAACGAGTCGCATGACACTGGGGAGGGAAAATGGCTAATTGGGCCCAATTTGCACATTTTCACTTAGGGGTGTACTCACATTTGTTGACAGCGGTTTAGACATTAATGGCTCTGTGTTGAGTTATTTTGAGGGGACAGCAAATTTACACTGTTATACAAGCTGTACACTCACTACTTTACATTGTAGCAAAGTGTAATTTCTTCAGTGTTTTCACATGAAAAAAAATGTAATAAAATATTTACAAAACTTTGAGGGGTGTACTCACTTTTGTGAGATACTGTATAATTTCCCCTTTGCTTATGTGCCAATATAGTTGACAAAATATGTTGTGGTTGGAATTATTAGTCATGTTTATAAACTGATGATGAAGTTCTGCCATTCAGAGAGAGATATTTCAGTTTATCTGGAAATCTGTGTCAGTACAATGTGCATAACCAGTAGCATGCAATGCACAGGTAATACACCTTGACCAATAGACCAATGATGTGAGAAAGCTGACAAGTATGGCTAAAGCTTGTAATTCAACGACTATTATGTTGGGGAGATAACTTAATAATATTGTTGTGATTTTCCAGAGTGGTATTGGTGAAATGTTATTGATCTATCAATATCCATGTTAAACAAAATGTGGTTATTTGGATGAATGGGTTCCTGGTTCAGGGCTCTCTTTCTATGAAACACAATGTTCGTAAAGAGGTCATCCCCAGAGGAACGCCACTATACAGGAAAGTTACCAGGACTGGACTAATGTGGATATCAGTTGTTTAGGTTGTTCTGGTAGCAGATGTTTGTATGCCAATAAGGCACAAGGCCAGAGAATGTTGGAGCTGACACAATGGATATCTATGCCACTTTCATATAAAAGTAACATGTGCCTCCTCGAAAAACAGACTATAAAAGCCTTGTGATAAGGTTGAGGAAGATCAAAAAACATCCATAATATGCTTGCTGAACAATGACACTGACTGATGTTCTGATGAATAATTGTCTAGTCCTTAGCATATTGCCAGACCCCATGATGGCATTTACAGTCCACACCTATTCAGTATTGCAGCATGCTTGCTGGGAGCTAAAAGGTTATGATCACACTTTATGGTGTTTCCTGTGCAATCATCTGCACAAAACTCTACTCAGAGCCTGAGAAAGAGTACAGTTATGGATTTTTATGACCCATTGAACAAGTCTTCCAATGGTCAAGTCTCTTGATTTGGCAAACATGGATGTGATTTGCTGGGACCAGTCCAACTTTCAGTAAATGTTCCTTTACCCATCCTTTCCCTTGTAATTGTATTTATTTTTATTTATTTTATATATTTAAGGAGATAACCTGTAGTAGTGATTTTAAAAGCAGCACATTGCAAAATTGAACCCAAACTGCACTGAAGTCAATGGGGTTGATTTACTAAAGCTTGAGAGTGCAAAATCTAGTGCAGCCAATCAGCTTCTAATTTCAGCTTGTTCAATTAAGCAATTAAGCATTGAAAAAAATCTGGAAGCTGAATGGTTTCCATGCAGAGCTGCACCAGATTTTGTACTCTACAATTTTAGTAAATCAACCCCAATATGTACGTGTGAGGGATGCAAATATTGAAAATCAATTCTGGCCATTTTCAAGGCTAATATGCAAGGAATGGACAAAGAAATGGTTGGGGAACTTGGCACTGCCATGGGGCACATGTACCAATGCAAAAAACTATTTTATGAAATACCATTAAAAGGGAGGAGGCCCTCCATTTTATGCAACTTAGAGGGCTACTAAGGGTAAAGAAACAGTAGTTAATGTTACATGCTTGAGAGATGATTCCTGACAGACTCCATGGCAGCATACACACGGGGTTTACCCTATCTCGTCACTTTAATTGTTAAATAATTCTAAAAAAGATACTGTATATCATTTATATTGCTGTATTAAAAATAATGATAATTATGGAATAAAATGATTAAAACAGAACAGAAGAAAAAAGAAAAAGAAAGAAAAAAGAACAAAATACAACCTCATATAAAAGATGATTTAAAATAATTTTAGTATTCCTATTGCAAAGAAAGAAAAAGAACACACCAATTGTTAATCAATATACTCTCCATATATAATCTCCATATAAAGTCTTCATACTGGAGAAGGATCTGGGGTTTTTAGTAGATCATAAGCTTAATAATGGCATGCAATGCCAAGCTGCGGTTTCCAAAGCAAGCAAAATCCTTCCCTGTATTAAGAGAGGTATGGACTCTAGAGATAGAGACATTATTTTGCCCCTGTACAAATCATGAGTAAGACCTCATCTGGAATATGCAGTTCAGTTTTGGGCACCAGTTCTCAAAAAGGATATCAGGGAACTGGAAAAAATGCAGAGAAGGGCAACCAAACTAATAAGAGGCATGGATGAGCTCAGCTATGAGGAAAGATTAGAGGATCTGAATTTATTCTCTCTTGAGAAGAGGAGATTAAGAGGGGATATGATCAACATGTACAAATATATAAGTGGTCCATATAGTGACCTTGGTGTTGAGTTATTTACTTTAAAGTCATCACAAAGGACAAGGGGCACTCTTTACATCTAGAGGAAAAAAGATTTCATCTACAAATACGGAAAGGTTTCTTCACAGTAAGAGCTGTGAAAATGTGGAATAGACTCCCCCCAGAGGTGGTATTGGCCAGCATGGTTGATTGCTTTAAAAAAGGCCTGGGTTCTTTCCTTAATGTAAACAATATAACTGGGTACTAACTTTTTTAGGTAAAGTTGATCCAGGGTGTATCCGATTGCCTCTTGGGGGATCAGGAAGGATTTTTTTCCCCCGTTATAGCAAATTGGATCAGGCTTTGCTGGGGTTTTTTGTCTTCCTCTGGATCAACTGTGGGTGAAGGATTGTATATGGGATTGTATGGTTATATAGATATATATATATATATATATATATATATTTTTTGGTTGAACTAGATGGACTTGTGTCTTTTTTCAACCTGACTAACTATGTAACTATTTAATTGCCATTCTTGCTAAATTGATGAGGTAGTGACAATTAAAGATAAAAAGATCTGAATTAGCAACAGAGAGACCATATTAAAGGGCCAGTTGTTAAAATTAACAGTTAAACTATATTGTGTATTTTTAATTCCTCATTGAGGCCATTGGGTGATAAAGATCCAAACATATAAATTCATAAGGTTTCCCTCTTACAAAGGAGGGAAAACCTTTCATTATCAGTGAGAGAACCCTAAGGAATAGTCTCAATCGCCATCACCTCAAGGCAACTAATGTCCTGATTGTGCACCGGATTGAAATGGCAGGGGACACTGTGTTCATCGCAGCCTTTTTGAATGTATCTGTGGTGCTCTCCTACTCGTTCATGTAAGGTGCATATTGTACGTTCTTCATATAGAAGGTCGCACAGGCACCGCAGAACGCAAGTAACAAATTCCGTCGAGCAGGTTATAAATAGTTTTATCTGAAAGAACTTCTCTTTGTTATCCATGATATTTGAACACCCATGCGTTATAAATTGGGGTGTCAAGCATTCTCTTTTTTACATTAAAAGATGCCTGTCCTATCAACAAAATAGGATCTGGTGTCCAATATCACCCTCTTCTCTGGAGCTTTTCATTTACTGGGAGCTAAGATAATTTTTATTGTACACGCTTTTCTGAAAGTAATCTGAGAAACTGGTGGTAAAACAGAGGCTAGTCGCTGATCTAACTGTAGAATCTTATAATGCTTCTGAATAATTTTAGAAATGGACCTATATTTGTCATTGTAGGTCATGGTAAACCTCAATGTATTTTTATCATTCTCTATGTTAGTGTTTTTTCTTCTTTTCTTGTTGGAGGATTCATATGTGTATTAAATGCCTCTTGTATTAGACCCAAAGGGTACCCTTTTTCCTCAAATGTTTTTGACATAATTGCTCCTTGTGTAGTATAATCTTCCCTTCTTGAACATTTCCTTCTTAACCTATTGAACTATCCACTAGGAATATTATTTTCCATGCTGAGTGATGACAGCTTGAAAAGTGGGCATATGAATTACTATTCTTGGGTTTGGTCTGATTGTTGGTAATGATGGTATGATGATCAAAGGTCAAATCCAAAAAAAAAAAAACAGCTCCCTGGGGTCCAAAACATGTGTGAAGGTCAATCCCAAGTGTTGAGTGACATGTTACATCTTTTTGGGATCATTTGGCACTACATTTTGGATCTTGGATATACCATGTAGGAAAATAACCTTTTGTGGACTGCTAGCCATATCATTATGGCTCCTGCATTGGAGACCTGCACTTCTCCTGCAGTCCTCAACTATGGGTCTGACACTGAGCGATAGCACTCAATCTTGAGCTGTTTTATCTGTAGATTGCACCTGCTCCTGAGGAAGTAGAGTGAACTCCATGAAACGCATCAAGCTAATTAGAATGCAATTTCTCTGTCAAACTATGTATATACATGTTGGCTTTTTTATGAATTTCTGTTTATCATGAATATCTTATAGTTATTGAGATCTCCCACACCAGCAGCTCTTTATTATATAGTTGTATGCCTTTGTATTATGTGTGCTTTGATTCCATCCATATTGATGTACATGTTTTACCATATGTATTGTTGCAATGATGATGTATCTTATATTTTTTATAACTATTAGGTTAATTGATAAAACCTTATTGCAGTATATGATGTATCAATTTGTTCACATGTTATATCGTAGCAACTGTCGGTTGCATGTCTCACTCAAAGTCCCAACTCTCTCTTTGTCTGATTGGCTCTTAATATTACTTTCCAGCCACAATTCTTGTAAAATATTCAAAATGTCGTGCCCTGGTGGAGCCGAATACTTTTCTTACTGCTCTTGAATTAAAGGGGCTTGTGGTACATTGACTTTATTTTTGATGTTATTGTCATTGGCATAATGCCTTTTTAGGGTGAGTAGAAGTATAAATCTTTGAAGAGGTTGAGTTTATTAGGTCCAATAGATGGAGAAACCAAGGCCCTTCTTTAATAGGAGGAGTTCAGCTCCTGTGAGGGCATGTGAGGAAAGGTTATAAATCCTCACCCTACCCACTCCTATATTATGTCTGCTCTCTCTATTTTGTTTAATCTTGAAGCATGAGCCACTTCTTCGTCCTTGTCTAGTTTTCTTTTTTCTTTCTGAACTCCCTTAAGAGGCTGTACTAAAAAATTAGGGCCATCTAAAGATGAAAAATTGTCAAGGTCCAGAGAAGGTATGGAGTCTCTCAGGATCTGGACCCCAGGGAGCTGTTTTTTTTTGGATTTGATCTTGTCTCATGATCATCATACCATCATTACCAATAATCATACCAAACCCATGAGTGGTAATTCATATGTTCACTTTTCAAGCTGTCATCGCCCAGCATGGAAAAGAATATTCCTAGTGGATAGTTCAATAGGTTAAGAAGGAACTTTTCAAAATAGGAAGATTATACTACACAAGGAGCAAGTATGTCAAAAAATTTTGAAGAAAAAGGGCACCATTTGGGTCTAATACAAAAGGCTTTTAATACACATATGAATCCTCCAACAAAAAAAGAAGAAAAAAAAACACTAAAATATAGAATGATAAAAACACATTGAGGTTTACCACGACCTACAATGACAAATATAGGTCAATTTCTAAAATTATTAAGAAGCATTATAAGATCTTACAGTTAGATCAGTTACTAGCCTTTGTCTTAGAAATATAGAAACATAGAAAAGTGACGGCAGAAAAAGACTAAGTAGTCCATCGAGTCTGCCCCTTTTTTTTTTCACATTAACCTTGTTGTCTGACTATAGATTTATGTTTATACCAAGCATGTTTGAAGCCATTTACTGTTGACTGTCTCACAACCTCTGTTGGTAGTTTATTCCAATCATCAACCACCCTTTCAGTAAAATAATACTTTCTAAGATTAGTTTTGAACTTCCCTCCAGTTAGTTTGAGGTCATATCCCTGTGTTCTTGATTTTGGTTTCATATTGAAAAGACTGCCCTCCTGAACCGTATTCACCCCCTTGATGTATAGGTAAAGGTTTCAGTCATGTCTCCCCTCTCCCTTCTTTCCTCCAGACTGTACATATTAAGTTCCTGAAGTTGCTCTTGATATGTTTTATCTCCCAGACCTTTTACCATTTTTGTTACCCGTCTCTGAACTCGTTCTATCTTATCAATATCTTTTTGTAAGTGAGGTCTTCAGAACTGGACACAGTATTCTAAGTGAGGTCTCAATAAAGATCTATATAGAGGAATCAGAACCTCTTTCCTCTGCTGGTGATCCCTCTACTGATACGTCCCAGAATTCTATTTGCTTTTCCCACTGCCTGGTCACACTGTTTGCTCATTTTCCAATCATCTGAAATAAGCACCCCCAAATCTTTTTCTTCTGTAGTGCTGGCTAACACTGTACCCCCAATGCTGTATTCTCCAAGGGGATTCTTTTTCCCTAGATGCATTATTTTACATTTAGAAATATTGAACTGCAGTCTCCACTGCTTTGACCAATCTTCCAGCAATGCCAAATCATGTTCCATGTTACAGACACCTCCAGTGATATCAACCCTATTATACACCTTTGTATCATCAGCAAAGAGACATACATTTCCCAACAAACCTTTAGTTATATCACTTACATAAAGGTTAAATAGAACAGGACCCAGTACAGAGCCTTGTGGTACCCCACTAGTGACTGGTCTCTGCTCTGAGTGAACCCCATTTACAACCACACTCTGGGATCTATCCTTTAGCCAACTGCATATCCACTGAACCACCCAAGGGTTAAAGTGATACTAAACCCTCCCATTTTTTTGCCTATATCGATTGCTAAATAATAGTATTACATGAGAAGTCTAACCTTTTGTGTCATTTTCGCTTCTACCTGGCACTTCCCAGTCTGATACAGCTGAGCTATCGGGACCCAGCGCCTCCACCTATCAGGATGGACCTTCCGTCACAGGTGTACACAGGGCCAGACATACTATTATCTGACAATTTTTCAAGGGAGTGACTAGGCTTAGGCCTCAGAGAAAGCTGAGGTTTCCTAAATGGGACTTTCCTTTGTCCTTGATTCCCTCTCATGGTCTGGAACAGTTTGTGCTAGGCAAGGCTCGAGTCCTGTGGGACGCATGGGAACAGAGTTCCTGCACTTTTTCCACAGCAGGAACTCCGTTCCCGTTAGCAGCCGCGTCCTACAGTACTGGAAGTGGCTTACCAAGGGGGAGCCGAGGTAGAACAAACAGGGTCTCCCAATTCTGTCCTCTAATAAGCTAATCCCCTGCTGTGCAGCTCTTTAGAAACAAACATTTCCGGGTCCCCTGTATTCAGCTGGCGCTGGAGGACAGAAAGCGAATTATTTCTTCTTTTTCGGCTTTAGGTGGATTAATCCGCCGCAGCGCTCCTGGCCGGCTCCAGTGTAATGATATAGCACAGGCCAGCTTTTACTGTGTAGCGCGCTGCAGTGGATTAATTTGCCTAAAGCCGAAAAAAGAAAAAATAGTCCGCTTACTGTCCCCCGGACACAGGGGATCCAGGAAAGTTTTTTTTCTAAAGAGCTGCACAGCAGGGGATTAGCTTATTAGTGGAAAGGATTGGGAGTCCCTGCCCGCTCTACCTGCCCCCCCCCAGTTTCCTGCAGCCCTAGTTGCCCAGCTGGTGGTGCCCAGTGACACATCTGAGGGGGCCCCCTGCTGCTGATGGGCACTGATCAGGCTGCATTGATGGGCACTGGTGAGGCTGCATTGATGGGCACAGGTGAGGCTGCATTGATGGGCACAGGTGAGGCTGCAATGATGGGCACTGGTGAAGCTGAGCTGATGGGTACTGGTGAGGCTTATCTGATGAGCGCTGGTGAGGCTGCATTGATGGGCACTGATTAGGCTGCATAGATGGGCAATGATAAGGCTGTATTGATGGGCACTGGTGAGGCTGAACTGATGGGCACTGTTGAGGCTGCATCGGAGTGGTCATGGGTAGTCGAGTCGAAGTGGTCACGGGTAGTAACGTCGGAGTGGACACGGGTAGTTACGTCGGAGTGGACACGGGTAGTTACGTCGGAGTGGTCACGGGTAGTTACGTCGGACTAGTCACGGGTAGTCGTCGTCCCCCGGGGGAGTCTACA
>BLSH010436776.1:51486-77548 GCA_018402905.1 Glandirana rugosa
TTAATGGAGACAGAAAATGTACAATTGTTGCAATTGTTGAAATGAAAAATACCTTCCATCTGCAGCCATCTGTTTTCTAAACCTGACAAAAAAATTCAAATTTGGCCACCATAACAGTTGGTGTTCTGTCCAATGTTCATGTGCATTTGCTGCATCTATCTGATGAGGTCATTGCTAATTCCACCAATGTTTTCTTATTAAAATACAGATATTTATTATGATTTTAACAGTTGGAGCATCCCATTAAGGAAGACACATTTACAATGTGTGTGTTACCTTCACCATAACTGAAGCTAGTAGATTGTTTTTAAAAAGACCTGGATTCTTTCCTAAATGCACAAAATATTACTGGATACTAATATTTATAGGTAAGGTTGATCCAGGGAACCCCCCCCCCCCGTAGTAGCAAATGTAATCATGCTTTATTTGGGTTTTTGCCTTCCTCTTGATCAACGGTGGGTATAGGATTGTGTATAAAAAAAAACTGAAAATTAATTGATGGACATTATACAAATTCCAAATTGTAGTTACTGTACGAAAAGCCACTGGGATGCGTACTAAGTCATACAGTACATTATAATTCACTTAGTTTAAGTGATACAATTCTTGCATAAAATACCTGTCATATCCATTTTAGCAGAAAATAATCACTATGCTATATTATGGTAAGGGTGGCAAGGAATAAAAAAGATCTGAATACATCAATTTTATGACACAGAGGTTGGTCAAAATGCTTTTCCTAAGAATTTTACTTCTTGACCTAAATCCAGTTCCTAATCACCACTCACTAATCAAACTGTAAAACTTTGCCAGCCTGAGGCACTAACAAAGACCCGTCACAATTGCTGTAATTGATAAAGATTGTGCAGCTAATCAAACCAAGTTGCTTGAGCTGACAGCAAATTCTAAAAAAAATGTATGAGGCAGATGATGGTGGATCTTTTGTGATCCTCCTCACTAAAACATCATTTTGTGTGTGTTTATTGTATAATTGGTTCCCAAAACATCCTCTCTGACTCAGCAAAACAAGTTTTTGAGTGAATGGATTACCTCCCATATAAAAGACCATAGCAATAGCTAGGAGGTTATGTTTTGTGGTGAGGGAAAAGCCTAGGTATTGAAATTGCTGTTGTTCATTTTGTTTTTGGCACAGATTAGCAAGTGGCATAAGGAATGTGGGAGACAGCATGGCTGTTAAGCAACTGCAGTGCTATTTGTTGTTCTCTCAGACTCAGTTTTGACTATTTTGTACAATAAAGGGTAGACATCAACACCAGTGGAATTCTGCATCCAAATCTCTCCCACTTATTACCACAGTGCCATACCATTTGCCCATTTGCCAAATCTCCAATAAACTGGCATTCTGAATTTTTCAAAGTATATTTGACATTCATTTGTTGACTTCACTCACCTGAAGGCAAATACCATCTGGATTATTCTGCATATTTGTCACTACAGTTCCAGTATATTTGCCAAACTAACAAAAGGAAAAAATTCCAGTCTGCATTTTCTTGCAGTTGTAAGCAGAGTTGACCCTTGTTTGCTGACTGTATGCACTCTGACAGCAAATGCTTATAGCACTCTGCACAAGAAAATTGTATGCTAGTTCCCATGCTAGCCAAACTGAGTGCAGAGGAATCTGCCAGCCTGCATTTTGTTGTACTTGTCAGCAGAGCTGACCATGTCTTTTTTTTTTTTAATAGTTTTAAAAGTACTTGCTTTACTGCAAGAACCAAACAAAAAATTACACGCCAAACATCATTTATGCACCAGTGTACTTGCACACATATCCTACTCCCAAAATACAAAAAGTATGTTGTTTAACATACTTGTGTTGTTTAAAAGTTACATATGACAGTATCGTTTAAGAGAATAATTTATCTATTTTTAAATTTTTGATTGCTGCATGTTGCGGAATCATTGTCCTCCTATCATATTGCATTTTACAGGTTTGGTTTGATGTATGAGTAGACACACAATTATGTTATTGTAATAAAATCTTTATAAAAATAAAGCAATTTAAAACCAAAAAGCAGAAAAAAAATGATCACCCTAGCAAGAAAAATGATTTCCCTGATGGAGCATAGACCAAAGTCTGTTAAAGATATATCGGAAAGTTATGTAGTGCCCTTCAATTAGATCCAAACCCTAAATGGATAACATTTTGTTTGCTAAGGGGATGTATATCATTCAAAAATGCCATATTTTTTCTTACACAAAACATCAACCTGAGAGACAAGTAGACCGCACAAGTATAGTAGAGAAAAATAACATAATAATGAAAATATAAAAGAGGTAGTTGATTAGGATTTGAAGCATAGTATTCTGAAAACGGTTAGATGTATGTCATACAAAACACATATGAGTTAGTGGTGCATGTGAAAACTCCAAGGAAACTCCTCTGAAAATCTACCATATACCTGCTTCATTTTATTCCTTAAAGAGGAAGTAAACCCAGATGGAGTTTACTTCATCTACATTCCCCTGTAAACTAGAAGCATAATGGGCTACTATGCATGGCATAGTAGCCCTTTATGTGCCACTTACCTGCAAACAAAGCCTGCGATGTCCAGCGCTGTCCTCTGTGCTGGCGGCGTCCATCTTCAGCCCCTCTTGCTTCCGGGGCCGTGACTCCGGCTCTGTGACTGGCCGGAGTCACGTGACGTCACTCCCACGCACGCCAGACACGGCATGATCACAGTGGAGAAATGGCATGGAGGCCATTACGTTGACAAAGCTAATACACTGCATATCTCCTGAGCTGTACAGGTTTAGGAGATATGCAGGGCACATACAGGTAAGCTTTATCATAGGCTTACGTGTAGGATAAAGTGGTTGTCACAAGTTGACAACCACTTTAAAGTGGATGTAAACCCGAAAAAACATTTTTACTGACACTTCTACCTTGTACAGGAGAGGATATCATGTCATCTGTGCCCAGTCTTGCCACACAGAGTTAAACCAGCTCTGAGCAATGCTCTTATCTTTTTTTCAGTAAGAGAAAGACTGACTAAGGGAGAAAAAGGAGTTGTTTCATCCCATGCTGTGTTGAGTGACAGGTCTTTTTCTTATCCCCTGCACAGAGCAAAAAGAGCCTCACACTCCTCCCTCCCCTCTCCTCCAGCTCTCAGTATAGAGGTGGGTGGGAAGTTTTGTGACATCACAACTCCACCCACCGAGCTTCAGCAAAGAGAGACACCCACTAATTCCAGTGTTTTGCAAGTCTGCTACTGCAGAAAAGGGTGACATTTGCAAGGTATGGATACATGCAGGAGGCTTGCATGTACATATACACTAATACTGAGCCATTAGTTTATACTGGGTGAGTGGTGGGTTTACATCCACTTTAAGTGGAAAGCTGCCCCTGTCACCATTCAACCACCATTAGCTTGGTGGTTTGTCAACAAAAATACTAGGCCATAGGATCATAGGGCCATTCTTCATGCACTGAGTTTTCATTTGCAAACTTGGACCAAGTTGTAAGTTTTCATATTTTGAAGATGTACTGCCCTTATGCTGTGATCTCTGTATATGTGTGAGAGCTCTGTGTCTGCTGGCCCATTTTTGTATTCATCCTAGAAAAATTGTTCTGCTCCTTTCTTCTGTATACCTTGTCTTGTTATAATTTTCTAACTAACAAAAATATTTTTAATGAAAAACTCTATAGTAAAAAGAGACCACTGGAGGACTAAAAACAGGCAAATATTAAGATAATCAGCTTATGTCTGGGACATTGTTAGGAAAATGTCACTGGAATTCTTGAGGTAAGTAAAGAGAGAAGTTCAGTGCATTGCATGGCTGAATTACTACGTCTTCAGGAGCCATGTGTGTAGCCTGCTGCATCCCTCCTAAAGTAAGGCCATTGGCCCAAAAATGCAATGACTGTGTGTGTGGACTGGAAGAATGTGTCCTGGCATTAGCTGACCAATGCTAAGGTGCTGTGTAATGCATTCCCCAGTGGGGCACAATGGTCCAAACACCCTGAAATAGATGGCCCTAGAAGTACACTAATGCATCTCACAATAGATTGCAGGTGGTGGTTAGGCACCAGTACGTGGAATTCTGTGTTAGAATAATTGTTTTTATATATAAAAAAGCAGAGAAAATAAATAAATTGTGAAAAAAAAATATATAAATAAATGTATTAAATAGAAGGACAATATATGTTAGTATATATTACCTTCATTAATATTTTATGTAATAAAAAAAAAATGAAAAAAGAGGAGGAAAACTGTAAAGAATCACTTAAGATTCATAACATCCTACAAAAATGTACTTCTGATTTAAATATAATTCCAATACATATTTGTAAGTCACAAATGACAGTGATAACATAAATCATAGTTCTTCTCAATAATTTCTTGTGCCCATGCATATTTGTGTATTAATAATAAAATCTAAGCAGACTCTGAAAATCCCAAATGGCATAAAACATTTAAGCGGTAGTAAACCCATCCATTTACAGTTTAAAAACCAGTTACATTTCCGGCACGTGCCGGAAATGTAACACTCCCATTGGCTGTGCTCTAAACCAAACTGTCAAACCATCCAATGGCTGGTGTCATAGCTGATCACATGTGCAGCATCATAGCAGTTGTAGATTAAACAGAGGCCAAGATGGCAGCTTCCTTGGCTGAAAATGGTAGGAGGGTTTACTACCACTTTAAAGCGGAGGTCCGAGGGCTAAAAAAAAAATTAAAAGTCAGCAGCTACACATACAGTAGCTGCTGACTTTTAATATTAGGACACTTACCTGTCCTGGAGTCCAGCGATGTCGGCACCCGCCGCCGATCTTCGGATCGGGGGATGGGTGCAGCCGGCTCCATCGCGGGTAAGGGAACCCGGACGTGTAAGCAGTACAGCTTCACGCCGGGCACCTTACTGCGCATGCGCGAGCTCTGCCGCACTCTGCTACTGGCCAGGCGGCCAGAAGCAGAGCGCGCAGGGAGGAGGGAGCCGGGCTGCTGACGTCAGCGTCCGCCGGCCAGAGCTCCCGGATATGTGGAAAAGGACACCTGTCTAAAGACAGGTGTCCTCTTCCCCCTCCCCCCGAAAGGTGCCAAATGTGACACCTGAGGGGGGGGAGGAATCCAACCAGCGGAAGTTCCACTTTAGGGTGGAACTCCGCTTTAAGTAAAAAATCTATCTGATTTTATTTATTTATTTTTTATTTTAATTATCCTTTAGGATTTCCACCTCTTTTCACCAAAGTCATGTTCTCTAGGCCTACTACTCTGAGGGTCTATATATTGTCATTTTGTAAATACAGAAAATGCGGAGTCACAGAAGTTATAGTTGTTTTTTGTTGTGCTTCTCTGTTGGCTAAGGACATGATTGATATATGTTTTTGATTTTATTTTTTGATGTTGATTGTGTACTAGTCTCAAATATGTCTCTGTGGGCAGAAGTATGTATCACATAAACTATTTTTGAGGCGTGGCAATGTTTGCATTTGCTTAACCCCTTTCTGACCAGAAGTCACTGATCCTTAGATGTACAAGCCAAGTTTAGCATCATCAGCATGTGTTGGTTTACTTAATAATAACTCAAGACTAATACGTATACCTAAATATATTTTTAAGCACATATAGTGCTTTTATTTGGCTTATGGTTTTAATAAAACCCTGCTATTGTTTTCTCGCTTAATAATGTAACTTTATCTGGCAACTACAGTAATAAATACATGACTGTGCAGATGCCACTGTAGCCTGAAGATGGCAACGGTCATCTGCAAGACGAAGATTTATTTTCTCAATGAAGCCTAGATCCAGCCTGCAGGTGATCACCATGTCATAACTGATGTAGTGAACATCTAGTCAGGAACAACTCTGATTGGTTCCAGATGATCATCATTGGGTACTAGCGTGGTCAGTTTATTAACGTATTCCCAGCATAGGGTATCGTGTTTGGGAATGTTATACAGCTTTCAGAAAAGGGTTAATTGTTCTGGTTGATGCATGTATCCACTAAGGTAAAAGTTACCACACAGAAAACTTGAAATACATTCTAGCTATTTTTTTGTGTGGGTCTCTAATAATGGCTGTGACAGAAAATGTCCAATAACATGCTGACTCAACATATAGTCAAGGCTGTTTTGGGTGTTATAATGATATGAAGAGCTTCTTATGATAAAAGAATTGTCTAAAGTTCCTGTAGGACTCATTTAACCCCTTCCTTACCAGGCACTTAAACCCCCCTCCTGCCCAGACCAATTTTTGGCTTTCAGCGCTGTCGCATTTTGAATGACAATTGCGCGGTCGTGCGACGTTGTACCCAAATAAAATTTGCGTCCTTTTTTTCCCACAAATAGAGCTTTCTTTTGGTGGTATTTGATCCCCTCTGCGTCATTTCTGATCGCCGCTATAAACAAAAAATGAGCGACAATATTGCAAAAAAGAACAATATTTTTTACTTTTTGCTAAAGTACAAATCCATTAAAAAAATTATTCATCAGTTTTGGCCGATATATATTCTTCTACATATTTTTGGTAAAAAAAAAAATCGCAATCGGCGTATATTGATTGGTTTGCGCGAACGTTATCGCGTCTACAAACTGGGAATTGATTTATGGCATTTTTATTATTTTTTTTTTTTTTTACTAGTAATGGCAGCGATCTGCGATTTTTATCGGGACTGCGATATTGGGGCAGAAATGTCGGACATTTTTTACACATTTTTGGGACCAATGACATTTATACAGCGATCAGAAATTTAAATGTCCACTGATTACTGTATAAATGTCATTGGCAGTGAAGGGGTTAACCAGCAGGGGGCAGTGAAGGGGTTAAATATGTTCCCTGGCTGTGTTCTAACTGTGGGGGGGCAGGGCTGGCCGGGACATAACAGATCTAACTGATCCCAGTGACAGGGATCAGTAGATCTGTTATGTCCCCTGTCACACAACGGGGAACCGCCGTGTTTACAATGGCGGTTCCCCGTTCTGAGGCTCCTGAACGTGATCGCGGGTCTAGGGCGGACATCGAGTCCGCCCGACCAACGGGCACGCTCGCGCCAGGGGGCGTCCTCCCGGAATTTCAGGTCCGCGCTGGAGCCGTATTTCGGCTATAGCGCGGACCTGGAGTGGTTACTATTTGTCTATTATTATATTTTGTAATTATTCTGATAGTATACTTATTCTTTTTTAATCTTGGAGTCACAAGATTATGTCTCAACATTTTTTGCTCTGTGAAACACTTTTAAGTTCAATCATGGAGCATATTACACTCGTATTTAGGCCGTGTCATTCATTCACAACAATCTATGAATGAAGAAACCACAAGTCTCATCTGCCACCATGGCAGACGGCTTACAGTTCTCAAATGGAATGCGAGGGTGCTGATGAGCACCTTCAACCATTTTTTTAGGTAAACCTTCACTCTTAATTTTGTTCATGAGATCACTTTAGTTTTTACAAAAATTATGAAACAACATATATTGCACCACTATAATATGACAGTTATGGCTTAACTTAATATTAAAAAGAATGAAAATACAATTTGAAATAGATAAGCAAGCAATGAAATTAGGCAAAATACATCAAGTTTATCCCTTAATCCACAAAATGCCCCTATGATTATGAATATTATTATAATATGAATTATTATCACAGTATGGTAACACTTATACATGATATACCCCAAGCAGGAAAAGACATGAGTCTAAAAATATAAAGTGCAAAAAACATTAGGATTACAGCATACAGGAAAAAAGGCACAAATAATATTAGTAATAATTTGCAATATCTAGTGTATGCCCATAGCACAGAATACCTAAACAAAAAGACAACATCCACAAGTAAATACAGTAGTAATCAAATGAGGAGGTATTAAACACACAGGACAACCAAGTCAGTCAAAATATTTAGGCTCCATGGTCTAAGGCCACTTTCTTGAGAACTCACCACACTGGTTGAGTGTGAAGAACTTATTGAACATTAAATTGCTGCATAGCTTCCTATGATGTGGTATCACTATACACTGATATTCCTGATCCTGACAAGGTTTAAGCCACTGTACAGGATACCAGGGATGGGTCCCGGATGGCAGATATATTTCCCCACTATTTAGCGTTCAGGAGACATTTTTAGTACTCAGGGCCTCTCAATCATGCAGGCTGAGGGATACAGGGTTGTCTGGTCAGAGAAGAAATGACGGATTGAAAGTACTCCCTGGATTAGTAAGTCCTCATTTGGGATCTAGAATTCAGAGGCTTGGGGAGATTTTAGGTAGGAAAGAGTCTCCAAACCCTGATTACAGAGACTTTGGTACCAAAGGGGTTAACCCACCTGCAAAGCAGTCTTGAAAGCAGCAGAAAGGAGTCAGCAGCTGTCTATGAAGTGGAATGGAGTTATCCACATCTGTGAGAAAGTGTGGGCTGCCTGGTGACTGAGACTCTGTTTCGCAGAGCTCCTGTGGTTTGCCTTGTATGCCAAAACAGACAGGAGCCCTAAACCCAAGTGTGGGGTCAAGATACTGGCGGTGAGACATTTTGTGGTCTTAATTATACCAAGACAATGGACTGCTTGCCTTTATTTTTGCTAAATGAAGTTATTTGTGTTTGCTTGTTTTGGGAGACGATTAAAGACTGTTTTCTTTTTACAAGTAGCTGTTTAGTGATCTCAGGCTCTCCATATTACACCATATAAACTTTTTTTGCAAATAAAGATTTAAAATGATACATTTATAACATCCTCTTTGAATTGCTTCTGGAATGCTTTCTCTAGGGCTGGTGAATGTGTGGAGCCTTAACATGTTGGCAGTTTTTTCTATTTAGTGACTGGGTTGTACGCGGGGTGTCACACAACTCCTATTGCTGATGTGTTTCCCTCTGTATAGTCTATTGTTGAAATAGTCTGTGCCACCAAAATCTATCGCCATTGTTAGTTTCTTCATAAATTGCAGTATTATTATGAAAGGCAGATTGTTGGCCCTGTAGACCTGCAAGTTCACACTTGACATTGGGCCTTAAATCTTTGTCATGTTCAAAACATATTAATGATAACTGTAGACCAATGAGATTAGCCCTGCTCCCATTTTTTTGTTTGAATGTGCAGGCAACTTCCCAAGATGGAAAAATCTCTACACTTAAACCATGAGGAACAATATTAAGATTTAGGTACAGCTTTGTTTTAAACTAAGTTTTTTCTTCATTTTGGATAGAGTAAGGGAGGGTTATAACCCCTGTCAGTTTTTTGCCATCTGTGTCCCATTGGGGAGATTTACCTTTACTTCCTGTCCCGTAACCAAAAGAGGAAGCAAGAGGAAATCCCTGCAAATTAAGAGAATTCTTTTGGGCCCCCTAGGTCACCAGAACGAGTGCCCCCATTGAAAGATTGCCCCTCTATTACTTTTCTGGGGACAACCCAAAATTTGGCATTTTCTTTTACTTTCACTTTCAATAATAACTGTAAATAGGACAAATAGAGAGGATAAATCATCCCAACGGGGTCACAGACAACAAGAAAAACCTGGCAGTGGTTCTAATCCATCTCTACTCCATCCAAAACTAAAATTAAAAAAAAGTTTTGCCTTTAATTATATTTTAAGTCTAACCAATTTTCAGTTTAGCCCGCATGCCTCTAGTTTGAATAAATGTGTTTTCGGCTATTGATTATTATTTCGTTTCAATATTTATTAATTATAACCAGAGAAAGACAGGTTTTCAAGATGTCAAAGTAGAGACATTAACAATCGCATATACTGAAGCATATTTCACATAAAAGAGAATAACAATTGTATTACACGAAGTACACAATCAAAGTTAAGGACATATTTGCATGTTCTCCCTGTGCATGCATGGGTTTCATCCGGGTACTCCAGTTTCCTCCCACATTCTAAAGACATGCTGGTAGGTTAATTGGATCCTGTCTAAATTGGCCCTAGTATGTGTATGTATGAATGTGAGTTAGGGACCTTAGATTGTACGCTCCTTGAGGATAGGGACTGATGTGAATGTACAATGCATATGTAAAGCACTGCATAAATTGACGGTGCTATATAAGTACCTGAAATAAATAAATAATAAATATTAGGGGACAAAGAGAACAGAGGTCAAACCAAGGAGGGAGGGGAGGGAATAGAGGCTGGAGGGTGGGAGATGGGGCGTTAAAGGAAAAGGTGCATTGGTTATTATTTGAGAGACACACTAGGGCAGCACATGTGGCTACTGAGCAACAGGCTGTCCACCTGCTCAGTACCATGAGAGCAGACTGAAACCGGATCTGTCATGCAGAATGATTTTCACCTGACAGTAAAAGAATAGGTATGGCTCAGTGAGGAGCAGTGTGGGGCCCCCAATGTTGTGGGGGAATTACTTTTATTGCCTGCCACTGACCACCAGTGCTGTGGGTTTACTTTCACTGCCTGCCACTGACCACCAATACTGGAGGGTTTAATATCAGTCTCTCATTGACCATCAATGCTGGCAGGGTTACCATTACTACCTGCCACTGACACCAGTGCTGAGGGTTACTTTTCCTGTCACTATCACCAACGATAATCCCCAGGCCCAATTTTGTGTAAAACATAGCAGAGCGGGAAATGTACCACACTACAAGCTATACACCATGAAGCAACACCCACTTTTTTGGCCACTTGCCCAAGTGTTCAGCATTTTTCTTCTTAACTCCTTCAAGGCATCCCTCTTATTTCAAATGTTGACAGCTAGTCAAATGATAGTGACTCTGAACTTCGGCTCGTCAGGTGGTTCGATATGCTAAGTGCACTCTCTCTGCATAAAGGTTCTGCCATTCTCCACTGGCCAACTCTGCTCCTCCCCTAGCACTCACAATGTCATAATTATTACTTTAAATAGTTTTTATGTATAGGGTGGGGGCTTAAATAATTATCTGCCTTGGGTGTCACATATGCTAGTCATACAATTGCTTTTACATCTTTGTTTGTTGTTGTTATTGTCCTTGGAGTTTACACATTTTACAGCCTATTTTCATATGCATTTGGTAAGACAAACCTCTGACCAATAATGTTTTTTTTTTTTTTGTTCCAAAAATATTTTATTGAAAAGCCATGACAAATGTACAGACAGATAGATAACATTTCACCAAACTTCTTAAGTAACAAGAGGGCAAGTTGTACATGTATAGTGGTCAAATTTAGAAGTCTATAACAAACAATATCTGACCTCATAATTGCTTGGAGCAACCCCTTATACATTCACATAACCCATGTTCTGTTATGGAAAATCCCTCTACAGCATGCCGTATATATACCAGTTCTTCCCATATATCCAGAGACAAGTCCGGTGCCACCCTAAGGGGGCTTACGTACTGGGTGCTTCTATTGTAACCTAGGGCAGAAGAGGGAGAGATGAATCGCGCCCTGTTCTCTCACCTCCACTACCTTTGTATCCTGTCCCTGCAGAGAAGAAAAGGGGGCAAGAAAAGGGAGGAAAAGAGAAGGAGAAGGGAAAAACCAGAGGGAGGAAGAAGAGAGAGGAAAAAAAAAAGGGGGGGGGGAGTAGGTATGAAACCCACTACCGGCCTGAGTTTGTGTGAGCTTCAGGGAACATTTTCTAATTTACCCAATTCTATTAGCAACTTCCTTGCATAAAATCCTGGTATGTTTGCGTTTTCTGGAATTCGAGCCAGGTGTCCCATTTTTTCATGTACGCCGGTACCCTGTTGAGTGATACCGAGATTAACTCTTCCATGGTGCCTGTTCTACTGATGTGATTAGATCACTCCTTTATAGAAGGTCATGAGGCTGATCTCCATAGCACCGGCAGGCACATCCTCACCACGTTTATCATGTGCATTGCAATGGACTTAAAGTATTTTTTCCACCCAATTGCGGATAGGTGCAAAAGGTACTGAGCTGGTGTGAATTCCAGGGGGATGGAAGATACCAAAGATGTTATCTCGTGGACTTTTCGCCAGTAAGGCTGCATTTGTTAGCAGTCCCACCATATGTGTATAAAAGTGCCCTTTTCTGTCTTATACCTCCAACATTTGTCCGTAACTGAAGGGTTGAATTTATGAACCAAGTTTGGTGTTTTATACCATCTTGTGATGATTTTATAGCCACTCTCCTGCATCTGCACATTCAGGGATCCCTTATGTGTGTACAAGTATGTTTTATCCCAGGTCTCATCATCTATCTCCCTTCCTAAAGTGCATTCCCGGAATCTGTGGTCTGTGTTTACTAGGTTGTGGGTATTGTCAAACAGGGATGCGTATATCGCAGAGACCACGTGACTCTGGGGGTCGGTTTGAGTGCACAGGGATTTAAATAATGTTAGGTTTCTAGAAAAATAGCCCCTGGGTTCTGGGTGATCCAGAAAATGGTGCAGCTGAAAGTAGCTCCAGAAGGGGAACTCTCGTGTGTTGGAGATCTCTGTTAAGTCTTTTTGTGCCAGGAATTTCCCTCGTCTGAAGAACTGTCTAGCTTGCATTTACGGAAACGGCCACTCTCCGGCCTGGAATTGTTTACAGGCCTTGCGGAAAATCAGCATTACCCCTGACCAGTGTAATCGGGCTTAATTTTGAGGAAATTGTGTAACCCCTGCATGACCTGTCAAAGGCCTGCAGGGTCGCATTGATCATAGGGTGTGTTTCCAGACTGGACAGGATCTGTGCTTTGGGTAACCATGGAGTGTTACCCAGGTTTACGCCTGAAATGGAGTATTCTAATGGCACCCAGTCCTTACATTTAGAGTGGACTCTCCAGTCCACCACCCAAGCTAGTAATGTTGCCCTATGATATCGCTGAAGGTCGGGGAGCCCTATGCCTCCTTTGTCTTTGGGGAGGACCAGTTTTTCCCACTTAATACGGGCTATTTTGTTTCCCCATAGGAATGCTCTACATATACGTTTATAGTGTGGAAAGAAAAAGGGTGGGAGATCAATTGGCACAGTTTGTATTTTATAGAGGAGGCGTGGAAGGACCATTTTTAATATGGTGACTCTCCCAAATCAAGAGATATGTGGGGCTTCCCACCTTATGAAGTCCCTTTTCATAGTGCAGGCTCACCGCTCAGAGGGCAGCACAGCTCGTGTGGATCTGGTGTGCTGACTCACAAGGGCAGGTGCAGGCTGATGAAGCAATCAAGTAGTAACAGCAACAAGGTTGGAAGTAGCCACACTCAAACGATCCAATTTCCAAAAACGATTTTATTGCATCAAAGGGTGATATAGACGACGAACAAAAGGTCCAGCTTACGCGTTTCGCACCCTACAGTAGGTGCTTACTCATAGCTAAAGTCCCTTTTCATTTTCCGAAGTTCCGTCAGAAAGTTTCTTTGGAACAGCTCCATTAAATCCTTCGGGATTAGTATTCCCAGGTATGGGATTTCCTTGTGCTGCCATCAGGGCTGCTGTTAGAAATCACGGGGCCCCGAACAGCCTACCCGACAGGGCCCCCCCACAAAAAAAATCAAAACAACATTTTCACTAACAATACATGAAAATCATTATTAGCGGACACAAACACAACAAAACTTACAAAATTATGGGGGGAGGGGTGGGACATTAGGGTACAGTACAAGTAGGGGGGGTGGTGTGCAGGTGGGCACAGTACAGCGGTTAGAGGGGTACAGTACAGGAGGGCACAGCATAGGAGGAGGGTAAGTAGACACAGTACAGGGGGTAGGAAGGTACAGTATAGGGGCAGTAATGTATACTACAGATATGGCATCGTCAAGCAGAGCTGCTCAGGGAAGCTGCTGTCACCGATCCTACCTATCCTGGCAGGGTGTCACTGGGCTAAATCAAAGCTGGAATAACATCTCCCCCTCTACTTTCCCCTCCAGAGTTTCTGGCTCTCTTCCACACTTTGCAGGGGTTAAGAAAGAACCCTGAAGCAGAGCATCTTATTACTGCTGCTGTTAGTGTGGGTGAGATGTGTACTGTGCCAATCACATGGGATGAATAGGAGAGGAGGGTCAGCAGGGATTGGGGCAGTACGCATCCCACCCACACAAGCAGCAGCAGTAGTAAGATGCTCCACCTCGGGGTTCTTCCTTAGCCCCTGATAAAAATGGGGGGGGGGGGGGGCTGGGAACCATAAGGTAAGGGAGAATGGGGTAAAGGGTGAAATTAGTAGGAGATGGGGGATGGGTAGAGGAGGACTTAAGTGAAACTGGGGAATCCTGGTGAGTATAGGGATACAGAAGGAGGAGGATGTGTGCTGGCATGAGGGAAAGGGGAGGGGAGGCAAATAGATGGAGGCCAGGGGGCCGGAGAGGAATAGATTCCGGCCATTTGCAATGTTTGTGTATGGGGGACACACACACCTAGGTGAAGTGCCTCCAGAGAAGAAGACTGGGAGGGGAGTGAGGGAACTAGTGAGGGACTATTGTTGGTTAAGTGTCAGGAATAGAATCTCAGTCAGCCGGGAAGAAGCTATAAATTAGCAGAGCAGCTAAATATTGGCAAACCGGCTGGCTGGGAGAAGGTAGCAAGGGTTAACAAGGACCTGAGAGGGAAGCAGTGTGACAGGCAAAGATGGATGGATCTGTGTGAGGATGAGGGAGCAGGACGGCATAGTGGCTGAGGCGGGGAGAATCATATGTGCAACAGGGAAGCGGATCAGTGTGGTGTGACAAGTACAGGAACGATGTCGTGTGTGTCTCCCTCCAGGCATTCAGCTGCTGGAGGGAGAGACACACACGGCATCGTTCCTGTACTTGTCACACCACACTGATCCGCTTCCCTGTCCGGGCCCCCTGTGTGCCCGGGCCCCCTGCAGGAGGGCTAGTGGTCCCCCCCTATCAGCGGCCCTGGCTGCCATTGAAAGGGAAAATGTGTCTGGCATTGCCTGACTGTATCTGTCTGGAGTGTTATATTCAGGGCAAAGGACTTAGAAAATTGTATCTTTAAATTAGCGATCGTCCGAAATTGGTCCAAGATCTTCATGAGATTGAGCAGGGAGGTTAAGGGTGATGAGAGAAAAAGCATCACATCATCTGCGAATGCAGCAAGTTTATATTCACAGTGATAGGTTGTTATTCCTCTAATGTTTGGGTGTGCTCTAATGCACCTGAGTAGTGGCTCTAAAGTTAAAATATATAATAGAGGTGATAGGAGGCACCCCTGCCTGGTGCCATTCCGGATGGAGAAGGCGTCTGATAGGTGGCCATTTACCCTGACCCTAGCTGAGGGGTTAGAGAATAGCGCGAGGACATATGACTGCATTCGCTGACCTAGTTCAAGGGCCGCGAGTACTTCAGCCATGTAGTTCCAGGCCACCCGATCAAAAGCCTTCTCCCCATCCATCGATAGGAAAAACCCTTCCTGCTTTTTGGATGTGAGCCAATTGTGTATGTTTAAGGCCTTGATGGTGTTATCCCTGGCCTCCCTGCCAGGGACAAACCCCACCTGATCAAGATTTACCCATGTTGGAAGAAAAGTAGCCAATCTCATGGCTGGGATCTTTGAGAACAATTTCACGTCCACATTAAGGAGCAAAATCGGTCTATAGTTCTCTACTTTTGACAGGTCCTTATCCCCCTTGGGAATCACTGATATGAAAGCCACTAGTAAGTGTGGGGAGGTCAAAGGGTGTTTGGCCAGGGAGTTAAAGGCTCTGAGAAAATGTGGTGCAAGTATCTCTGAGAAGCTCTTGAAGTACTGTGCTGAGAACCCATCCAGGCCTGGGCATTTTCCTGGTTTTGTCACCTTAAGGACCTCTACCCATTCTTCCATGGAAAGGGGGGGCATCCAGAAGTCCGGAATCCTCACACGATAATGCTTTCGGACTATACCGCGATAAAAAGTCTCTTATAATGTCCTGATGGGATTGCACTGCCGAAGGCGTCGCCTGGTCAGAGGAAAGATTATACAGCCCACTGTAATAACGTTGAAACTGCTGGGCAATTTCCTCATTCTTACAGTGGGTCTCACCTTGCTTTCCTGATATATGGTGTATCGTAGACATCAATGTGCGTTGTTGTGTCGTTCTAGTGAGCACCCTCCCTGGCTTGTTCCCTTGCTCGTAAAATAGCTTTTGGGTTAATGTGTGATGCTTGCGCGCTTTTGCAAATAGTTCCTCTACTAGGAGCGCCCTTGTGTCCGCTAATTCTTGAGCCACAGCTGCCAGGAGAGAACTCTTATGCTGTGCTTCTTGGTAAGGGCCTTTATTCTGAACTAGCGATCTCTCTTTCTCCTTGCTGCGATTGATAGCAAGTGTCCCCTTATCTCACTTTTGTGGGCTTCCCACTGTCTCATAGGTGACACATCAAGGGTGTCGTTGTGCGAAAAGTACTCCACGATCACGTGTGATATCTTGGTAGAGTCCGCCCTGTCTGCCAAGAGAGAGGCGTCTAGCCACCAAATCTTGGTGGATGTCTCTATTTCGAGAAACTGAAGAGTCATCGCTATCGGATGGTGGTCTGAGAGAGTCATGTTCTCTATTGAGGTTTGGTGCAGGAAAGTTAAATCTGATTGCTTTATAAACAGATAATCCAGTCTAGAGTATCGTTTGTGAACCGCAGAAAAGAAGGTGTAATCTTTCCCTTGCGGGTTCATGGTCCGCAAAGTGTCATGCAGTGTCAAAGAGGCCAATTGCAGTTTGACCTGCCGGAGCACCGCATATAAGATCGATGAAGTTCCCGACGAAGTAACTAGTAGGGGGTTCAGTGTTAAGTTGAGGTCGCCTCCTAAATTTGAAAGACCTGTTTGGAAGGAGGTTCATTTCAGAGTAATCTCTTTGAGAAAAGAGACCTGTTTCGATTTGGGACAGTAATTGTTGGCTAGTGTCAGTGGTTTGTTCTTCCATGTTCCCCTTAGGACGATACAGTATCTCACAAAAGTAAGTACACCCCTCACATTTTTGGAAAAATGTTATTATACCTTTTCATGTGACAACACTGAAGAAATTACACTTTTCTACACAGTAGTGAGTGCAAAGCTTGTATAACAGTGTAAATTTTATGTCCCCTCAAAAAACTCAACACACAGCCATTAATGTCTAACCCACTGGAAACAAAAGTGAGTACACCCCCTAAGTGAAAGATAGGGGAAGCAGTGCATAACCCGGGGATACGTTGCAGGGAGTGGTATAGCAATTTATGGCACATGACCATTAAGTAACCCCAGTGTAGCAGGGGTTGGGGGGTAAGTCCAGACTTAGGGTATCCTCAGGCCTCCTTCAGAATCTATACCCTCATTGCTTGTAAGAGCAAATGCCTCCTCCTGATCCAATCCCCCCTCCCTTCCTCAAAAATCAGCCCCGAGTCCATCTCAGGCCAAAATGCCTGTAGTTAAACAGTTAGGTTAACCTGTCTCCAGTGTGAAAGGCTCTCAGAGATAGAGTGATCCCCCCTTACCTTAAGGTTCATAGGATCGTTACTTCTCAGCCAGCAGTCCAAGGTATCTGGGTGGGCGCCATTCTGGGTTGGAGTCATTCTGGGTACAAGGGGGATGGGGGGCGCACATTACCTCTGCATTCCTTGGTATCTCTAGGGTGTCGCATAAGACATGCAAGTCTGCTGGTGTTCTCAGATAGGCAGTACGGTTCCTAACAGGCGCCTGCAGACAGAATGGAAATTTCCATTTGTATGGAATATGTCTATCTTGCAATACTTGTAGGAGGGGACACAGCTCCCTTCTATGTTGCAGAGTAATCGAGGACAGGTCCTGGAATAGTTGTATCCGAGCTTCTTCATGCGCTAATTGAGCTTGATTGGGGGCCACTCGCAGGATGTCCTCTTTTTGGTTGTAGTTGACTAGGCAACAAATAATGTCTCTTGGTGGTTCCATGTCTCGGCCCCAAGGCCTCAGGGCCCGGTGGCACCATTCCATCTCCACAAGGGCATCTGGCAGCCTGCCCAATAACATGTTAAACACAGCCCAGACTTCCCTTTGTAATTGTGGGCCCTCAACAGTCTCTGGCATTCCCGTTATTTCGATTGTCGAGGTCCTCGAGGTGTCTGTGCATCTCCTGGAGGTGCTGTGTTTGTATGCGAGACTGGTGCCGTACTTGCTGGATGACCCTGTGTCATGGTCACCGCCTCCATGTGGTCCAAGCGAGAGGACACCACTCTAAGGTCTGACCTCAGATCGGAGATGGCCGCTGACAACGTATTCTTGATATCTGCGGCGACCAACTGTAAGTCAGCCAGCGAGATCAGCGGAGACTGCTGAGGGAGTTTCTGAGGGGTGAGCGTACCTGTGGCGGGGTTTCTGCTCACTTCTTCATGGCATCCGGGCGTCCCCAAACTCAAGTGCGCAGCTTGAGATGTGGCCTGGGTGTCCTGACTCTGCATGCGGAATCACCGGTATGGTACAGCTTAGCTGGGTCATGTGTTCCTCCTGCCGTCGGGAAGGTGGCAAGTTCTTCCCAGCCATCTTGTAATGTCGCTGTGTCAGCTCTTCCCTCTCAATCTGGTGGCTTTTAGAGGCTGTGGAAGTCAGAGCTCTCGAACTAAGCTGCCATCCTGCTTCAGCATCAGACCACACCCCCCAATAATCTTTTTTTAATACTTTGTGTGGTCTGTTTATATATTAGATTGATACTCAGTGGTTATCAATCTTAGGGAGACCAATAAATTCTTTAAAAACTTTCCATGCTACAACATGGCCAGGGCTGACTGGCCATGTTGCAGACCCCCATTCCAAACCTTCCCTACTCTATCCATAACAGACAAAAAAAGTTTGGGCTAGTGATACAATTTAAATCAATAACTTATTATCATAAGAAGCTTTAGGGCTAATCCAATAAAAGAGAAGAGAAATCTGAAAGCGTTATTAAAGGCTTTTTTTAATTAGAATAACAAACATGTTATACTTATCTGCTCTGTGCAATAGTATTGCACAGAGCAGCCCTGAACCTCCTCTACTGGGGACCCCATCAGTACTCTTGGCTCTCCCTCTCCTGTGTCTGCCCCCATAGCAAGTGCAGGCTTGCTCCCAACTCAGTGTCTCCACCCCACCCTCTACTCCCTCCTCGCAGGACTTGATTGACAGCAGCAGGTGCCAATGTCTTCAGCTGCTGTCTCTGTGTCTGTGAGAGAGGGAGAGAGGACAAGCGCTGTTGCAGACAATGTTTTTTCGAAAAAAAAGAAAGTGAGGTAAGTATTTGGGGGGAAGGTTTGGGGGGGAGCTGATACTGGTAGGTTTCTTTTACCTTAATGAAAATAATGCATTAAAGTGGTTGTCAACTCGTGACAACCACTTTAACCTACAGGTAAGCCTATGATAAGGCTTATCTGTAGGTGCCCTGCATATCTCCCAAACCTGCAGGGTTTAGGGGATATGCAGTTTCCTAGATGTGCCGACGTCATTTTGCCACATGCGCAGTGAAGAAACGGCCTCCGTGCGCATATGCTTGGGAGTGACATCACGCAACTCTGGCCAGTTACAGAGAAGGAAGAGGGGCAGAAGATGGATGCTGCCAGCACAGGGAACAGTGCTGGACGTTGCAGGCTTAGTTTGCAGGTAAGTGACACATAATGGGCTACTATGCGATGCATAGTAACCCATTATGCATCTACTTTGCAGTGGAATGTAGAGGAAGTAAACCCCATCTGGGTTTACTTCCTCTTTGAGGTAAAAAAACGTAAGCCTGTAGAACTACTTTAACCGCTTCCCCACCGTGCGCCGTGTTTTCACGGCGGCAGTGGGGGAGCGCTGCGCGAATCGCCGTAAATAAACGGCAATTTGCATTTGGCCACCAGGGGGCACGCGCTGGGGAGTGTGCCCGCGGCTCGGGCGGACCCGATGTCCGCCGGCGAGCCGCGATGAGCGGCAACAGAGAAAGAACGGGGAACCGCCGATGTAAACACGGCGGTTCCCCGCCCTGTCAGTGGGGCATGAGAGATCTACTGATCCCTGTCACTGGGATCAGTTAGATCTCTCATGCCCATGTTAGCCCAACCCCCCCACAGTAAGAACACACCCAGGGAACACGATTAACCCCTAGCTCTCCCCCTGCAGGTTAACCCCTTCACTGCCAATGACATTTATACAGTAATCAGTGGACATTTAAATTTCTGATCGCTGAATAAATGTCATTGGTCCCAAAAAAGTGTCAAAATGTTCCGACATGTCCCCCCCCCAATATCGCATTACCGCTAAAAATCGCAGATCGCCTCCATTATTAGTAAAAAAAAAAAAAAAAATAAAAACCCCAGAAATGAATTCTCACCATCCGTAAACGCGGCCACTTTTGCGCAAACCAATCAATAAACGCCGATTGCTATTTTTTTTATCGCAAATATGAGGAATTATATAAATCGGCCAAAAACGGTGAAAAAAAATGTTTTTTTATATTTTTTTTTTGGATTTGAATTTTAGCAAAAAGTAAGAAATTTGGGTTTTTTTGCAAAATTGTCGCTATTCTTTTGTTTATAGCGGCGATCAGAAATGACGCAGAGGCGATCAAATACCACCAAAAGAAAGCTCTATTTGTGGGAAAAAAAGGACGCAAATTTTGTTTGGGTACAACGTCGCACGACCGCGCAATTGTCAGTTAAAGCGACGCAGCGCCGAATCGCAAAAAGTGCTCTGGTCCTAAAGCTGCAAAACCTTCCGGGGCTGAAGTGGTTAAGATTGCAGTTATATCCCACAGCAAACTTTAGTTAATATTTCCCCACAGATAAACAATTTAGTCTGATTGGTTCCTATTAGTTACAACTCTAGTTCTCTGCATAGTTTCAGTTCTAATTTTTAATGTAATGTTAAGTCCCCGGAGCAGACATTTTTGCACTGTGACTTGTCAAATGAATGCACACACCAATCAGACCACCAATTTGCAAAATTTACAAAAAGCTTTGGGGCAGCACTGAACCTGAAAGACAGCAGAGGAAAGTTATCAGGGTGAGTGCAGTGTGTAGCTCCAGCAATAGATAAGTAGCACCCAGGAGGAGAATATGAAAGCAAGTACATACTACTAACTGGCTGCCCACCAAATCCACGTACACAACATTCCAGCCGTTTTTGCTATGTATGCGGAATTGTGAAACATGTCTGCAATTATCCAATAAACTTAACTGTGATTTTATTTGGCAGTTTTTGGACATTCTTTTTCGGTCATTCTAATAACAACTTTTCTTTCACTACACCAAGATGTCTGGCTGGGTAATACAAAGATACACTTTCCTGCAGACATCATAGTTTTTGGATAAAAATATTTAAAAATACAGTTCTAATTTCATTTGCCTCTTTTCACTTGGTGCCATCAATTACAAAAATAGCATCTGAAATCATACCACCAGTTTAGTTTGGCACTATTATTTGAGGCCCCACCCATGTAATTATGCATTTATAATATTGCTATAGCATTGCAGCTAAAAAAATAATTTTGTACTGCAGATGACTTTCTTTCTTTGACAGGCTGTAAGGCCTGATATATATCACTGGGTGTGCAGAACAGAGATCACAAGCGCGTCCTGTATTTTGCAGCGATTCGGAATCGCAGGCAGAATCGCTGTGATTCCACCTGTGATCTGGAATGCCATGGTGTGAACGGAGCCTTAAACTTGCTATCATTGATTTTTTTCAGGAATGTTTACTTCCTTAATTGGTTGATACGCATACATGCAATATAGATAAATAGACAGATTGATGGACAAGGAGTTTCTACCCAAAAGTAAAAGAAATTATTAATGGGGCGGCGGGTCCATTAGCGGTAAAGCGCAATTACTTTCAGCGTCGCTTTTCGGGCGCTAGCGGGAAGCATTTAACCCCCAAGAAGTGGTCAACAAGGGGTTAAAAGTACCTGTGTTGCAGCACTTCCGAAGCCCTTTTCAGGTGCTTCGGAATCCCTGCCCATTCATTCCAATGGGCAGGGGCGGTTTAGGAGTGCTGTATACAGCGCTCCCAAACTGCCTCAAAGATGCTGCTTGCAGGACTTTTTTTCCCATCCCGCAAGCGCACCGCCCCAGTGTGAAAGCACTTGAGCTTTCACACTGGGGTGGCATGGGAGGCAGTTTTCAGGCGCTTTACAGGCTCTATTTTTAGCGCTAACATGCCTGAAAACTGCCTCAGTGTGAAAGGGTTCTAAAAATAAAATACTTGTATTTCATGTAAAATCTTGAAAAGTAACAAGTCATTTTAGCAACTGATTTATATAATTAAAAGTACTCATGCAAAGTACACATTTACAAAAATATATGCAAAGGATCCTAATAGTTCAAACTTCATTTAGAATACATTTCTAGATTGATTAAATAATTTGCTCTACATGCATGGCCTATTTCTTCAGCATCACAGCTCACTATCTTTGTCACTATCACTATGTAGCACCAGCCCCCCCCCGCATATACCGCCATGTCGCCGCTGCTGCCGGACACATGGCAGCAGCGCTGGCAGGCTCTGGGGAGAGCTTGCTCCTCTTCACACAAGAGAGTGGGGCAGATCCGGACTGCCGATTGCTCTATTTCTTTGCTCATTGGCCATGAGAAGCAGAGCCAGAGCAGCAGAGGATCTTGGGACATGTAGTCCCAAAGGGGAGCAGTCCCAAAGGACTGCAGCCCCCGGCATGCCAAAGGAGAGCTGGAACAAGCATAGGAGGAGAGGAGAGATACCACGGGGAGACCAGGGGAGAGGAGACCACGAAGCAGAAGGCTTGCACACAGGAGAAGGAGCTCTTCTTTCAGGATGGTATGACTGCTTCCCCACCAGCAGCTCCAAGGTCAGATGCAGACCCATTGCATTAGGCACCCTATCGTCTGTGTGGGTGCTCACACAGACATCGCTGAGCCTTTTGGTTGCCAGGTTGCCAGTCGGGCATTCCTAAACAGCCTGTTCCAGGGCCTTGGTGTCGCAGGATTGGTGAGCAGGCAGTACCCCATCTTGTGCATACTCCCTTTTAAAGAGGACACTGCATGCAGACACCGTTGCTACACTAACTTTGTCAAGCCCTGTGAGGAGACCCTTTGTGCAGTTGATTCACCCTGTTGCAATATTGCATTTAGTACTCTTGCCAGGACATTGTGGGCCCTTTTCAAAGAGCTAGCTGAAGACTAAAGGCTTCATCTCCGAGGACTACTGAATATTTCCTATTACAAGGGATAAGAATTTTCAGTGCCTATTCAGGCCTGAAGTGACTTAGGGACAAACATTTACTCATTAAGGAGGAACTCTAACTTCTATCCTAAGGTTGATATTGTTCATTAATTGAGTTTGCGCTACTAAGCCAGATAAGTGCAACAAATAAAACCCATAAATAAACCACATGAAAAGACATGAGGTAAGTGATTGAATATTCTACAATAATCCAATAGTGAAAAACAAAACCAACATTTCTTGTTTCGAGGTGTTCCTTCCTTAAAAGACAAAATCGTCCATAATGTCATTGACCCTCCTAGGAAAACTCCTGCTTTTTATCACAACTTGACAGGCTACTACAAATGTGGTAGATGTCAAGTATGTGATCTAAATTGTTATAAAAATCGTAAAATTTTTGAGTTTCAGTCAATGGTCACTTTGAAGAAATATCCAATTTCTTCATTAATTACGTGTAGGGCCACTCATGTCGTATAATTGCTACAGTGCAAATGTGGCCTGCAGTATATTGGATGTACTACACGCACACTGCAGGTTCGGTTAAAATAGCACAAAGCAAACATACGGAAAGGATACACGTTTCATAGTATCTCTAGACACTATGACTTGGTCCATAATCGAGATCCCACGAGGACCCTCTTTATTGGGATTGCCTGCTATACTTCCCATTGGAGGGGTAGCCTGAAAGTTCGGGAGTTATCTAAGTTAGAGACCAGGTGGATATAGAGTTATACCCCCTGGGGACTAGGACTAGGGATGAGCCGAACACCCCCCGGTTCGGTTCGCACCAGAACATGCGAACGGACAAAAAGTTTGCGCAAACATTCAAACACCATTAAAGTCTATGGGACCCGAACATGAAAAATCAAAAGTGCTCATTTTAAAGGCTTATATGCAATGTTATTGCCCTAAAAAGTGTATGGGGACCCGGGTCCTGCCCTAGGGGACATGTATCAATGAAAAAAAAAAAGTTTTTAAAGCGATAATTTTTTCAGAAGCAGTGATTTTAATAATGCTTTAAGTGAAAAAAAGAATCCTTTTAAATATTGTGCCTGGGGGGTGTCCTTAGTCTGTGTGTAAAAGGACACATCTCTGTGAGGTGTAGAACATAGCCAGAGCAAAATGACATTTCCATAGGAAAAATTGTCATTTAATATTCCCGGCAATATAAAAAAAAAAAACGCTGAAAAAGAGTGTGTGGGGTTCCCTCCCCAGTGGAAACCAGGCTCTTCGGGTCTGGTTTGGATAGTAAGGGGAACCCCGCGCCAAATTTAGAAAAAAATCGGAACCAGACCCTTATCCGTGCATGCAGCCCTGGCCGGTTAGGATGGGGGGGGGCGGGAGAGCGCCCCCCCTCCTGAACCATACCAGGCTACATGCCCTCAACATGGGGAGTGTGGGTGCTTTGGGGGAGGGGGCTCTGCCCCCCACCTCTAAGCACTTTGTCCCCATGTTGATGGGGACAAGAGTCTCTTCCCCACAAGCCTGGCCGGTGCTTGTGGGGGTCTGCAGGCGGAGGGGCTTATCGGAAACTGGAAACCCCCTTTAATAAGGGGGCACCCAGATCCCGCCCCCCACTTTTGTGAATAGGTATGGGGTACATTGTACCCCTACCCATTCACCAAAAAGGAGTGTAGTGTTACAAAAAACAAGAGGCAGTTTTTGACAAGTCCTTTATTGTGTAAAATAGCTCTGTTCTTCTTTCTTCTTTTTTCCTCCATCTTCTCCTGGCCCGGTCCTTCTTCTGGTCTTCTGCTTCTTCTTTTAGCCCTCTCTTCATCTTCAATCTTCATCTTCTTCTTCTTTCACCTCTGCCGCTCTCCCCGCTGCTGCAGCCCGGCCCCTGCGCGACTCCCAGAATGGGCGGTCTTCACAATGACAGTTCTTTTATAAGAAGGGGCAGGGTCGCCCGGTGATGTAAATGGGTGACCCGCCCCCTCTGACATCGCATGAGGTCAGAAGGGGGTGGGTTCACTCGGTTACGTCACTGGGGAGAGCGGCGGCAGTGAAAGAAGATGAATATTGAAGATGAAGAGAGGAAGCAAAAAGACTAAAACAAGAAGCAAAAGACCAGAAGAAGGACTGGGCCAGGAGAAGATGGAGAAAGAAAGAAGAAAGAAGAAAAGAGCTATTTTACACAATAAAGGACTTGTCAACAACTGCCTCTTGTTTTCTTTAACACTACACTCCTTTTTTGGTGAATGGGTAGGGGTACCATGTACCCCATACCTATTCACATGGGGGGGTCAGGATCTGGGGGTCCCCTTATTAAAGGGGGCTTCCAGATTCTGATAAGCCCCCTGCCCGCAGACCCCCACAACCACCGGCCAGGGTTGCGGGGATTAGGCCCTTTTGGGGGGACCCAACGCAATGTTTTTTTAGGAAGGAAATGGGCCTGATATTGTAAATTAGTTTACAAATTGTGACGAAAGCCCACAGTCAAACAGATGGCAAAAAATTGGACCTTGGGTGTTGGCGGTGCCAGAACACTGTAACCCCTTGCAGTTACTCTTGTTGGACAGAGGAACTGGGCCTGATGTAAATTTGTTTAAAAATTGTGATAAAATCCCCCAGTCAAACAGGTGGCGATAAATTGGGTCTTGGGTGCTGGCGGTGCCAGAACACTGTAACCCCTTTCAGCTACTCTTGTTGGACCGAGGAACTGGGCCTGATGTTGTAAATTAGTTTACAAATTCTGACGAAAGTCAAACAGCTTAGGAAACTGGGCATTGGGTGCTGGCGGTGCCAGAACACTATAAGCCCTTTCAAACATTTGATTAAATGTTGTAGTCCGGGTCAAGGAGCCAGGTTGTTCTCATCGACTTTCCCCAATGTCACAAGACCGTGGCGGTCGTGGGTTCTGGGTTAAATAGCGGTGGACAAACTGACCCCCTAAAATAGTGTTAAAAATTTGTTTAAATGTAGTCCGGGTCAAGGAGACAGGTTGTTCTCATTGACGTTCCCCAATGTCACAAGACCGTGGCGGTTGTGGGTTCCAGGTTAAAAAACGGTAGACAAACTGACACCCGAAAGCAGTGTTAAACATTTGATTAAATGTTATAGTCCGGGTAAAGGAAGGATTTTTTTGTAACGCAACCCAGG
>BLSH010436776.1:90564-103089 GCA_018402905.1 Glandirana rugosa
ATCTGTCCTCAGAGCAACAGCACAGACAGCAGTAGTAAAGTAATCTATCTCAGGATGCAGGATCAGGTCTTAAAATGTCTCAAATCTGTCCCTCACGCAGTCAGCTACCTTTCCCTACACTAACCCAAGGAGCATGTGACTGCAGCACTGTGACTCCAGCTTATAAAGAGGCTGGGTCACATGATGCACTGGCCAATCACAGCCATGCCATTAGTAGGCATGGCTGTGATGGCTTCTAAGGGCAAACCAGTGAAACGCTTGTTGATTGGCTGCCCTGCAGCTTCTCAACACGTGGAGTAAAATAGCAGAACCCCGGACCGAACCCGAACGATTTTTGAAATGTCCGGGTCCGTGCCACGGACACCCGAAAGTTCGGTACGGACCCGAACGTTACAGTCCGGGTTCGCTCAACACTAGTCATAACAATTTTGCTGGTTCTAGGTCAACCTGTTGTATATCATGATTAAAAATAATTACACTGTGCCCACTCAAAACTAATAACAAATGTAAAAATATAAAAGCTTCCGCCTTCAAATCTCAAACATAAATAAAAATCGAAATAATAAAGAAGCACTTCAAATAATGTGAATATAATAAACATTATTTCATGTAAAAAAACTCGTATCTACATAAACCATCATAATCCATATACAGTATAACACATATGTGTATACAATCATATCAGGGTGTCACCATCAATAAATTATAATATTAAAAGTGATTTAAAAAATATAGTCCATTTATATATGAGAAAAATTCTTCAACCACCATCCACGTGTGTTAGGCACAATTTGCCACCACCTAAAGGAAAGAAGCTCAACCTCTTTTGACCCCCAAAACAGGAATGTCAAACAGCATTTTTAAGATAATCCACTTTAAAAGCCCCACTTCATCCTCACATGAAATCTTGCCAGATCCTCACCTCTTCTAGATGGAAATCCAGCATATATTCACCCAAGAGAATAATACAATTTATACATTTATAAACCTATTACAAGACAATTTTATGTACAGCTTATAGAAGCCCGAACAATAAATAAATCTCTGGTGGACCTGGTAATCTCAAATCATGCAGAGCTTATTCATAATGTTCATACAAAAGAACATTTGGGTAGCAGTAACCATAACATGAATACATTTGAAGTAAGCTGTGAACAGCAAACACATGAAAAGATAAAAACACTAAGTTTCAAGGGAGCAAATTTTCCATGGCTGAGGGATGCTCTCCAAGATTTAGACTATTATTATTATTAATACTATGTGATTATTGTGATCGAAGAACACAGAACAGAAATGGAAATGTTTCAAATTGCATGTAGGCAAAAGGCACTGCAAAATATACATGGTCATTGATATAGACACAACCTCTGGGTGGAGACAAAACCTGTTTTAACCGCTTATTGTCATGCTTATGTTAGTGTTTGCAACACATGCTTCCTGTGCCTTTACCTTCACCTGATCCCTGCCCTGCCAGCTAGTTTGGATTCCCTTGTTATCAATCTCATATTGGACTTTGGACTACTCTGAACTCAGCCTGCCTTAACACAGATTTGATCCAGATTACTCTCTGAACATTGTCTGCCCTGAACTCGCACTGCCACTGGACCACTTTGCCTGTCTGCCAACCACAAGTACCTGTTTGCTATGCTTTGCTCGTGCCTGCCCCGCCGTGGTAGCCAGACACTAAAGTATTGTGTATAAGACCCTGGAGTCAACCGAGTACTGGTAGGTCTGCTTGCCTTATGGGAAAAGAGACCAGCAATGCCAGGAGTAGGCGTGACAGTAACAAAGAATATAGCAGAATATGTGAAAAGAAAATTAAGGCCGCAAAAAAATGAAAATGAACAACAGGTTGCAAAATAGAATAGAATAAATACTAAAAATTCTTCAAATATATTACCAGGAAAAGGGTTAGGTCTTAGCATATAGGCCCTTTACAAGATAATTTAAAGTTGGTGACTGGGGACAATGAGAAAGCAAATTTACTAAATACTTTCTTCAGCTCTGTGTATACAAAGGTTGAAGCTCAAGCTCATAATGGAGATTATTATTAACATAGAACCAAGAGAATGCCACTGGGTAAAAATTGATATGATCCAGAAACATTACAGCCATGGGTCCTCAAATAGTTGAGCTCTGTTACTTCAAAGTAATCTTTCTAATTTTTAGTAACTTTTAATGATGGGATCGGTGCTACTAGTTAGGTGCAAGGACCGACGTGGTGCATATGTTTAAAAAAAAGGATCAAAATCTTTTCAAAGTAACTACAGACTGGTTAGTTTGATCTTCTATAGTCAGGAAGATACTTGAGAGTTTGGTTAAAGACCACATAGAAGAGTTGTTGCTAGAAAACAGTATTTAAGCAATATACAGGATGGATTCACAAAAGACCAAAGTTGTCAAACATATCTGATTTCTTTGAAAGCGGAAATAAAGAAAAGCTTAGACAAAGGGATGGCTGTGGATTTAGTATTTTTGAATTATTCAAAAGAGTTTGACACAGTTTCCCACACAATGTGTGGGTTAAAGTCTATAGATTTTGAAAATAAAGATTGTAAATGAATGCAAAAAGTGACTAAAAGACCATATTCACCATATTGAAAGGCACATCATGCTTACTTCCCTTTGACATCGGAAGATGTGCTATCAGCACAGGACTGGCGGAAAACAATGGGACCCAGTTAAACCCATCCACTATCCAGAGAAGTCTGGCCAGAAGTGGTCTTCATGGAAGAATTAAGAACTGTGGCCAAAAAGCCATACCCTCTGACATGGAAACAAGGCTAATTGACTCAACTATGCACGAAAACATAATAATTGGAGTGCAGCAACATTGAAAAAGATACTCTGGACTGATGAGTCAAAATTTGAAATATTTGACTGTAGCAGGGGGCAGTTTGTTCGCCAAAGGGCTTGAGAGTGGTACAATAAAGAGTGTCTGCAGGCAACAAGCATGGTGGAGGTTCCTTGCAAGTGTGGGGCTGCATTTTGGGGCTTGCTCAGTTGGAAATTTGGTCAGGATCAATGGTGTCCTCAATGCTGAGAAATACAGGCAGATACTTATCCATCATGCCATACCATCAGGGAGGCGTGTGATTGGCTCCAAAATTATTCTGCAGCAGGACAATGACCCCAAACATACAGCCAATGTCATTAAGAACTATCTTCAACATAAAGAAGAGTCCTGGAAGTGATGGTTTGGAGCCCTGATCTCAACCCATCAAGTCTGTCTGGGATTACATGAAGAGACAAAAGGATTTGAGGCAGTCTACATTCACAGAAGTTAGTTAGTTCTCCAGGATGTTTGGAACAACCTACCTGCCGAGTTCCTTCAAAAATTGTGTGCAATTGTACCTAGAAGAAGTGATGCTGTTTTGAAGGAAAAGCATGGTCACACTAAATATTGATGTGATTTGGATTTCTTTTGTGTTAATTTTCTTTCCATTTTAATTGACAAAAATAAATTATCAATACTTCTATTTCTGAAAGCATTCTTAATTTATAGCATTTTATTCACACTTTCTTAAAACTTTTGCACAGTAGTGTACATATACTTATTTTTATTTCTACATTTCTGTGTAACATATTTTTTTTTCTGTATCCATCATCGCTGCTGTGCTGTGTTGACTAGCATTCACCGTAACCGATTCCATGTTCTACCATATTTAAAAAAAATCAATTTCAATACTTCCCTCCTTGAAAAATGAGGGTTGCTTCATTAAAAGGTCTCCAAGAGAAGACTGGCTAAAGCTGAAAAAAATCAGTTAAAGGTAGAGGTGCCTAATGTCCCAATGGGATAAAAAATATAACCACTCTCCTTGCCACACAAACACGTGCAGAGAAACAAACTTTTTTGTCATCTTGTTATCCACACATTTGGAAGTCCAGAAAGAGAGCACAATGTTGGAATGCTGAAAATGAGAGTTATGCATCAATGGTGAAAAAAAAAATGTAGATTCTAATTTGCTCCCGTGATTGGTGGAACAATTTTTTGGTAATTAAAGTGTATTTCTTCTTGTTATTTGCATAGCTAAGGGAAGGATTAGAACTCCTGCCAGGGCTTTACCGCTGTCCAAGGCCCAGTTAAAGTGGAAGTAAAGTCTTATTAATTACTTTTACCTACAGGTAAGCCTATAATAAGGCTTACCTGTAGGTACTGTGAATATCTACTTGCACAGCTTAGGAGATATTCAGAGTGCATGAAACCTATGACATCATTGGCGCATATGCTCTGAAGGTCTAGCTTACCGTGCTGGACCTTCAGAGCCCATGCCATAAACAGCGGTTCCCGCGCATGCATGGGAGCGACATCATCACAGCTCCAGCCATGCACAGTGTCGGAGCAAACGAACCTGGAAGAAACACCGGGGAAGATGTTGGCCATCTTGGGGATGTGCAGGTGCCGCTGGAGGGCTTTGTTCTAAGGTATTTCATAATGAGTTAGTATGCAACCTCTTTAAAGAGATTTCTCCTCACTTCCAAACTTTTCACCAGATAGGAAGTGAAGAACACCCTCCAGTAGCTACACGGACCGAAGCATTATGCTTTTTTAAAGTAGTGGAATTCTAGAACCTGTCAGCTATTTATTTTTGTCTGCTTTCTTGTTGCAGATTTTATCTCACTTCCTGTATGTTGTCCTTAAAACAGAAAGAAAGGGGAAGTTTCTCTAACAGAGCCCCAAATAGAAAAAAAAAACACGTACTAAGCCTTCCCCACTCTATCCAAAACTAAGAAAAAAAGTTTTTGCTATAGATACACTTTAACTCTGATTGTGAGCCTTATAAGCACCATACAATAATAAATCCCTGTAATGTATCCCAAGGACCATGGAGAATCCACTAATGTCTGCTGCATTAAGTCTGCCATACCCAGATTTTCATGGGAACTGTGGGCCCTACAGCATGATTAAGCTTTTTGTTTATGTGGCTGGAGCTGATTTCAGGGCAGCCTATGTTGATCTATAAGGATGCAGCAGTTGTACATGCACAGCAGTTTGTCCTAATGTAAGAGGTGTGCGGGAGTGGGCTTGTTTTCCTGAATGCAGAATGTGTGTTTGGGGCCACACTGTGCAACAGCAAAAATGGGCACTAGGCTTCACGAAAAAAAAAGTGTGGCGCCATTCCAAAAAGCGGGCGTGGTTTAAATTGTGCTAAATATTTGGCTTGGCTTAAAGGGGGTGTGGTTAAAATCTGAGATTACTTACATACTGCAGAATGTGGTAATGTTAAATAGGGAATGTACAGTGCAGATTGTACGGCGGTGGGTAGTATGTGCAGGAGAGGAGTGCGGAGTGTATGGGTTTGATATTATGTGCAAGAGAGTGGTAAGGTGTGTATGGCGGTGGGTAGTATGTATAGATGAGGGGTGCAGAGTGCATACGGTGGGTAGTATGTGCAGGAGAAAAGTGCAGTGTATGGCATTGGGTAGTATGTGCAGGAGAGGGGTACAGAGTGCATGGCGTTGGGTAGTATGTGCAGGAGAGGAGTGCAGAGTGTATGGCGTTGGGTGGTATGTGCAAGAGAGGAGTGCGGAGTGTATGGCGGTGGGTAGTACGTGCAGGGAGAGGGGTGTGGAGTGTATGATGGTGGGTGGTATGTGCAGGAGAGGAGTGCAGAGTGTATGGCAGTGGGTAGTATGTGCAGGAGAGGAGTGTGAAGTGTATGGAGGTGGGTAGTATGTGCAGGGAGAGGAAAGTGAAGTTTATGGCGGTGGGTAGTATGTGCAGGAGAGGAGTATAGAGTGTATGGCGGTAGGTATTATATGCAGGAAGAGGAGTGTGGAGTGTGTGGCGGTAAGTAGTATGTGGAGGAGTAAGGAGTGTATAATGGTGGGTAGTATGTGCAGGAGAGGGGTACGGGAGTGCATGGCGGTGGGTAGTATGTGCAGGAAAGGAGTGCGGAGTGCATATATTACTGATATCTATACACTCAGTGCTATTCCCTATATATAACATTGATATCTGTACACTAAGTAACACTGATATCAGTGTTATACAGTGCTCAGCATAAATGAGTAAACCCCTTTTGAAAAGTAAGATTTTAATCAATATCTCAATGAACACAAGAACAATTTCCAAAATTTTGTCAAAAATATAGAACATTAGTTTAAAGCGGTTGTCTACCCATCGATTTGATAGTGTCAAAAAAGAGTTAATATTCCCGGCATGCCGGAAATGCTAGGTGTCTCCTTGATTGTGCTCTCAACCAAATTAGCAAACCATCCAATGGGTGGTGTCATAATGGATCACATGTACAGCATCATGGCAGTTGCAGATTAAACAGAGGCTAAGATGTCAGCTTCCTTAGCTGAAAACGATAGGAGAGTTTACAACTACTTTAACTCCATTACATGAAAGCAAGGTTAATAATATAACTTAGATTACAAAATCTTTAGTTTTATTCAATTTAGTTGATGCAAAAATGAATACACCCTACAACAAAAACTACTAGATCTAGTATTTTGTATGACCTCCATGATTTGTAAGGACAGCACCAAGTCTTCTAGGCATGGAATGAACAAGTTGGCGACATATTGCAACATCTATCTTTTTCCATTCTTCAAGAACAACCTCTTTTAGAGCATAGATGCTGGATGGACAGTGATGCTCAACTTGTCTCTTCAGAATTCCCCATAGGTGTTTGATTGAGTTCAGATCAGGAGACATACCAGGCCACTGAATCACTTTCACCCTGTTCTTCTTCAGAAATGCAGCAGTGGCTTTAGATGTGTGTTATGGATCATTTAACCACTTGATTACTGGGCATTAAACCCCTTAACAACCAGACCAATGTTCACCTTTCAATGCTCTCACATTTTGAATGACAATTACTCAGTCATGCAACACTGTACCCATATGAAATTTGCGTCCTTTTTTTCACACAAATAGAACTTTCTTTTGGTGGTATTTAATCACCACTGGGTTTTTTATTTTTTTGCGCTAGAATTAAAAAAAGACCGAAAATTTTGTAAAAAAAATGAATTTTTCTTCGTTTCTGTTATAAAATTTTGCAAATTAGTAATTTTTGTTCATAAATTTTGGCCAAAATTTATACTGCTACATATCTTTGGTAAAAAAAAAATAGTGAATATTATTTGGTCTGTGTGAAAGTTATAGAGTCTACAAGCTATGGTGCCAATCACTGAATATTGATCACACCTGATGTACTGACGGCCTATCTCATTTCCTGAGACCCTAACAAGGCAGGAAATACCCCCAAATTACCCCTTCTTGGAAAATAGACATCCCAAGGCATTTAGTAAGGGTTATGGTGAATTTTTTGAAGTTGTAATTTTTTCCCACAATTCTTTGCAAAATTAATATTTTTTTATTTTCGAAAATTGCCATATGTTAACGGGTTATTTCTCACACCCAGCATATGCATACCACAAATTACACCCCAAAATACATTCTACTCCTCCTCCTGAGTATGGGGATACCACATGTGTGAGTCTTTTACACAGCCTGGCCACATACAGAGGCCCAACATGTAGGGAGCGCCATCAGGCGTTCTAGGAGCATAAATTACACACATCATTTCTTGACTACCTCTTGCACTTTTGAAGGTCCTGGAGCACCAGGACAATGGAAACGCCCAAAAAATGACCCCATTTTGCAAAGCAAACACCCCTACGTATATTCTAGGAGGCATAATGAGTCTTTTGAACATTTTTTCCAGTAGTTTTTGGAAAATGTGGAAAGAAAATGAAAACGCATTTTTTTTTTTTTTTTACACAAAGTTGTCCATTTATACAATATTTCTAACACACAACATGTACATAGCAAAAATGACACCCCAAAATATATTCTGCTACTCCTCCCGAGTATGGCGATACACATGTGTGACACTTTTACACAGCCTGACCACATACAGAGGCCCAACATGCAGGGAGCACCCTCAGGTGTTCTAGGGGCATACATTTTGAATCTAATTTGACTACCTTTTACACTATTGTGAGGCACTGTGGTGGCATGGATAGGCACTGTGGTGGCATGGATAGGCACTGTAGTGGCACAGATGGGCAGGGTAGTGGCATGGATGGGCACTGTAGTGACACGGATGGGCACTGTAGTGACACGGATGGGCACTGTAGTGGCATGGATGGGCACTGTAGTGGCATGGATGGGCAGTGTAGTGGCACGGATGGGCACTGTAGTGGCATGGATGTGTCACGGATGAGAACTGATGTGGTATGGATGAGCATGAATGTGTGGATGATACCCATGAATGCCATTCCTCTGCAGTGTATGCCGTATTGTGTCACGGGAAACAATCAACCCAGTTTGGCTTTCTACTTCTTAGCTAACTGCAGTAAACTTGCATGGCAATTATCTTCGACCCTTCTCATCAGAAGATACATAGTTAAATAGTTAGTGAGGTTGAAAAAAGACCCAAGTCCATCAAGTCCAACCTTTGTGTGTGCTTTTATGTCAGTATTACATTGTATATCCCTCAATGTTGTGGTCCCTTAGGTGCCCATCTAATAGTTTTTTGAAATTATCTATGCTCTCAGCTGAAACCACTGTTTGCGGAAGAGAATTTTTCTGCTCTTTTCGTAAAGAAATCTCTACACAGTTTAAGGTTAAATCGCCTTTCTTCTAGTTTTAATGAATGGTCGCGTGTGTTTGTGTGCTCCTTTGCGCGGAATAGTTTTGTCCCTATTGTGGGGTGACCTGTACAGTATGTGTACATTGAAATCATATCCCCTGTCAAGCATCTCTTCTCCAGAGAGAATAAGTTCAGTGCTTGTAATCTTTCCTCATAACTAAGGTCTTTCAGTCCCTTAATTATCTTTGTTGCCCTTCTCTGAACCCTTTCTAGTTCCAGGATGTCCTTCCTGAGTACTGGTGCCCAGAACTGGATGGTATACTCCAGGTGCGGCCTCACCAGAGACTTGTACAGTGGGAGAATTATTGATTTATCCCTGGAGTTTATCCCCTTTTTGATGCATGCTAATATTTTGTTAGCTGTGCTTGCCACAGCTTGGCATTGCATGCCATTGCTGAACCTGTTCTCTACTAGGTTTTTTTCCATCCTAGATTCCCCCAGTGGCTCTCCCCTAGTGAGTAGTTTGCATTAATATTATTGGTACTCAAATGTATTATTTTACATTTTTCTACATTAAACCTCATTTACCACTTATCTGCCCACCCCATTAATTTGTTCAGATCTTCTTGCAAGGTTTCCACATCCTGTGGAGAAATTATTGCCCTGCTTAGCTTGGTATCATCTGCAAATATTGAGATTGAGCTATTGACCCCATCCTCCAGATCACTTATGAATTAATTGCATAGGATTGGTCCCAGGACAGATCCCTGGGGGACCCCACTTTCCACACCAGACCATTCCGAGTACTTCCCGTTTATCCCCACCCTCTGGACTCACCCCAGTAACAAGTTTTCAATCCATGTGCTCACCCTTTGATCCATGCCGACAGACCTTAGTTTGTACATTAAGCGTTTATGGGGAACTGTGTCAAATGCTTTTGCAAAATCTAGATACACCATGTCTACGGGCCTTCCTTTATCTAGATGGCAGCTCACCTTCTCATAGAAGGTTAATAGATTGGTTTGGCATGAGTGATTCTTCATGAAACCGTGCTGATTACTGCTAATGATACAGCTTTCATTACAATAATCTTGTATATAATTCCTTATTATTCCCTCCAAGAGCTTGCATATTATTGATATTAAGCTATCTGGCTTGTAGTTTCCAGGGATATATATTGATCCTTTTTTATATATTGGTGCTACATTGGCTTTTCTCCAATCAGCTGGTACCATACCAGTCAGTAGACTGTTCTTAAAAATTAGGTACAGTGGTCTGGCAATTTCTTGACTGAGTTCCTTAAGGACCCTCGGGTGCAAGCGTGACTTATTAACATTAAGTTTTTCAAGTCTATTCCTAATTTTATCTTCATTTAGCCATGAGGGTGGTACACGTGACATGTCGTGAGGACCTACATTGTTGTTTTGGATACTTGAGCCCCCCATTTCCTTTGTGAATACTGAGGAGAAAAATAAGTTTAACACCTTTGCCATCTCTCCATCCTTGGTAACCAGAATCCCTTCATCATTTTTTATGGGGCCAATATGATCTGACCTCCCTATTTAACTATTTATATACTTAAATAATTTCTTGGGATTCTTTTTAATCTCCTCAGCTATGTGTCTTTCATGTTCTATCTTAGCCTCCCAGATTGCACCCTTACATTCCTTATTGCATATCTTATAAAGCTGGAGTGCCAACAGAGACCCCTCAGCCTTGTATTTTTTGAAGGCGTTCTCCTTTGCCTTTTATATGTGCTTTTACATCGGAGTTAAGCCACCCTGGTTTTTTATTAGCTCTTTTAAATGTATTTCCCATTGGAATAAACTGGCTAATACCTTGCATGATATCGCAACTAGCAAAACCAAGATTGCTTTTCTGTGCAGCCACTTCTGGTCAGGACTGGCCTTGGTATTATGTCAGCAATGGGCGGTCAGGTGACCAGGCACAGGATCAGCGAGCACTGGATCATCAGGCACAGGATCAGCGGGCACTGGGTCATCAGGCACAGGATCAGCGGGCACCGGGTCAACAGGCACTGGATCAGCAGGCACTGGGTCATCAGGCACTGGGTCATCAGGCACTGGATCAGCAGGCACCAGGTCATCAGGCACTGGATCAGCGGCCACTGAATCATCAGGCACAGGATCAGCGGGCTGGACAGAATGTTCAGGTCTATCAGAAGCAGGCCAAACTCTATTGGCAATTGTGGCGGTAGACTGGGGCAAATTGGCTGGGGTGGAGGCTGGCTTGAGTAGAATGGCTGGAGTGGAGGCAGACTGGAACAGATTGGCTGGTGTATAAGCAGACTGGAACAGATCGGCTGGTATAGAGACGGGCTTGAGCAGGTTGCCTGGTGTGGAGGCAGGACTGGATATTGGCTGAATTGTGCGGGTTGGGAAAAAGTTCAGTTTAACTACTGAAGTTCTGTAAGTGACTGCAGGGCTGTAAGTAGGGGGCACAGCTGATGGAAGAGTGTGGCTGGAGTATGGTAAAAAAGAGGGAGCGGTCGCTAAGGGGTATTTTTGTGGAATTGTTGCAGGCAGCGGAGAAGAGGTAGGTGGGTTGAAGGCAGGTTAGGTACAGCAGGTGGAACCGGGGTACTGATATTTGGTTGGTAGCAGAGTATATTGGGCTGTGACTGTGGTTGCAGTAGGTGAAGGAGAGAGAGACCTCTAAACAAACTGATGGCTAGTGGATGGATGCATGTCAACAGGGACTGAGGAGGACAGATCCGACCAAGCTTGGAGTAAAGGCTGAACAAACGTCAATTTACACTCTCCTTGTCTAACTAAAGAGTGTACTGCATTGATACAATGAGCCTATTGTGAATACGCAGAATAATGTTCCAAAAAATAACTTTTATCATCTTCTAAGAGCTAGACAAGTGACACCACCTGACATACATTAAAAGGCAGATTATAATCATCATTGCCAGTAGGAGTACTTGACAAAGCAAATTGTGCACAAACCTGAATCAAAGGCTGAACCTCTCCAAATGACATACTGCCCTGATCAACTAGGGAATGAGAAAGACGTATACATTCTAATAGCTGGTCTCTGGTCCACTCCTTCAATGTCTGGCGGCAATAGTTATGATCCTCTGTCAGCAGCAGAGAAAAATAACCTCCTCTGGATGCATGTTATCGCAATCAGCAAAACCAAGATTGCTTTTCTGTGCAGCCACTTCTGGTCAGGACTGGCCTTGGTATTATGTCAGCAATGAGTGTGACCAGAAATGTGTGCACTGCACAGAAAATACCAAACACAAGCGTAAGTGAAATAAGATGATTTATTTATAAGGTAAGTAAACAGTATTCTAAACGCACAACCAAAACAGAAAATAGTGTAACCAAAACCACAGAAATAGTGAAACTATTTAAACATGTGTAAGGAAATGTCCAAACCGTAAACTTAAGCCAGGCCAGGGTCATGCATGGAAGATCAGTCAGAGGGAACAGGGAGCAGGACAAGACAGGAATGGGAATGGATGCCGGGGAATGCTGGGGAGAGGTCAGGCTGATGACAGGGGTCCAGGAGCAGATTCAGGGTTCCAGGTACAGGTTTCAGGGTTCAGGATTCAGGTTTCAGAGGCACATGGAGAGTAATATCAAGGCACCCAGCAGCAATGTCCAACCTGTATATTTGGAACACACGGTATACGACCCACGGAACTATAATGAGAGGTACACGGAGACTTTGGACTTAGGACTTGGGACTTTGGACATGGACCTTGGGACTTAGACGAGGACCTGGGGACAGTAGTCGGACTGGAGAGGGGTCGTAAGGGGCCGTAGGTAAGGGTAAGGACAGAACAGGACGAGGGACAAGGGAGACTGACTAGAAGGTACGTACTGGGACCGGACCGAATTCAAATGCCAAACCTGTAAAGGAATGTGTACAAATTTATCAAAGTGATAAAGACACCAAAACCAATGTGATAAAAGACAAAACCAACACGCAAATCTTATGACAAATG
>BLSH010436776.1:116469-130667 GCA_018402905.1 Glandirana rugosa
CCACAGCCGCACAGAGGTCCTGGGTGGCGAAGTGGCTGTCCCCACTTGTCGGTAACCGACTAGTGTTTACCGTGCAGATGGTAAGCGTGTCTCGTACGCACGCTAGCCCTCGCACGACACGCACGCGCAGTCACCGCTGCACAAGGGCCCCTTGTGACGGACAGTGACTGAAGTGTCGGCTAGTGTAGGTTACATTTGTCTCGCCATTGTCCCGATCGCACGCATGCTCTGTGCGAATGGTAGACGTGCCATTTGTGATCAGCCAATGGCTGTTCACCCCTGTCGGTGAAGCGGTGGGTCCTGGAGACACGCCGACACCGTCAGAGCCGGGATGCGCGCGCCCAATCGCACGCAATCCCGGCTTAAAGGGACAACGTCATATGACGTCGTCCCAGAACAATAGCAGTTCCGCCCCGCCGTCATTTGACGGTCGGCGGACCTGAGGTGGTTAAAAAGAGTAAACACAGTTGATTGATAATAAATGGCTTCAGCCAAACACTAACCATGAGTAAAAGAAACGTTTTTGTGTTATCATTCATATTCTCTGAAAAATGGCCAAGAAATCATAAATTCTGCCAGGGTATTTAAACTTATGAGCACAACTGTAACACCTGTGCAGCACACATGTGAATGAGCCTTTAATCTCTAACAAGAATTTGCTGATCTGTTATGTTTTGAAATATGTACTATTACAAATAGTGCTGCTCTGCTTTTTTGTATTTTTTTTTTTTCAATTCAAAATTGATTTGAAAGGTTTCAAGTTCAAATCAATTAAACAAGTTGTTATAAAAATGTACTTGGCTTAGACTCCAGGGGTGGAACCACAAAGGTCTTTATTTTTTAAATGATTGTTTACAATTGTATTCATTCTTACATATGACAATTTGCTGCATGTAAATAAAGTTGACTTTGGACACCCTGCAGCCTAGGCAAACAGAAGTGTAAATTTCACAAACAATGATCAAAATTAAGTTTGATAGATTATGACGGACAAAATTGTTCCCATACTTCTATATATCTTCACATATCTTATATTCTTTTACAGCTTTAACAGGAACAGCTTTTTTTAACATTTAGGCCTCATGCACACTGAATGTTCTAAAAACGTTATAAATACGCCAGTAGCTTTGTAATGAGGTTTTCAGCGTTTTTTCACATTTCCGCAACAGCGTTTTTTAGCATTTTTTAGCCAGAAACCACCACTTCATTAGTAACTCTCGCTTTCCCGCAATGCATCTCTGGCACAGCCTTTGTGTATTGTTTGGTGGCCATTTTTCAGAGCAGAGAGAGCACTAGAGGAGAGAGAAAACAATGCACTGTTCAGGAGCTATTTTGATTTTTCTTGCTGTGTTATGGATCCCGTGATGCAGAAAATTGATGAGGCTAGGTTCTGATTCTATTAGGCTGCATTCACATCTCAGCTACACGTTTTTAAGCTTTTTCCGGCATTTTGTATTACGTTTTGTCGGGCGACTATCTGTCATTTTTGTGAGTTTGTATGCGGCATTTTGCAGCGTTTGGCATTTTTGTATTATCCAATAGGGAATACTTTATCTATTGCATGATTTGTTGCTAGATAGTTCAGCTTTTTTAGCTTTTATTTCAGCCGATTATTGTGGAAACAAGTACGACAGAATGAGCAAAAACGCCAGAATCGCGTGTTTCCATTAATTTCTATGGGCTAGAAACGCCGGGATATGCCCGATTCACGCAACAAAAATACCACCGGGACTAGTTTGAGCTTAGGGCGTATGGCTTCAGGCGTTTTTAAGGGGAGATGTGAACCATCTCCATAGAGAATCATTGATTTTTTCCCCTCCAACGTTTTGTAGCTTCAGGCTTCAGGCATATTCAAGCTACAAAACGCTGAGGTATGAATGGGCCCTTAACCACCCAAGGTCCGCGCTATAGCCGAAATATGGCTCCAGCGCGGACCTGAAATGCCGGGAGGACGTCCATGGACATCCTCCACTGCGCATGCTCCTGCGCGCCCCCTGGCGGCAGCAGCGGCGCGCGCGCCGCACGCTGCGCGAGCATGCCCGTGGGTCGGGTGGACTCGATGTCTGCCCGAGACCCGCGATCACTTTCAGGAGCCTCAGAACGGGGAACCGCCGTTGTAAACACGGCGGTTCCCCGTTCTGTGACAGGGGACATAACAGATCTACTGATCCCTGTCACTGGGATCAGTTAGATCTGTTATGTCCCGGCCAGCCCTGCCCCCCCACAGTTAGAACACACCCAGGGAACATATTTAACCCCTTCACTGCCCCCTGCTGGTTAACCCCTTCACTGCCAATGACATTTACACAGTAATCAGTGGACATTAAAATTTTTGATCGCTGTATAAATGTCATTGGTCCCAAATATGTGTAAAAAATGTCCGACATTTCCGCCCCAATATCGCAGTCCCGATAAAAATCGCAGATCGCCGCCATTACTAGTAAAAAAAAAAAATAATAATAAAAACGCCATAAATCAATTCCCAGTTTGTAGACGCGATAACTTTTGCGCAAACCAATCAATATACGCCGATTGCGATTTTTTTTTTACCAAAAATATGTAGAAGAATATATCGGCCAAAACTGATGAATAATTTTTTTCATGGATTTGTACTTTAGCAAAAAGTAAAAAATATTGTTCTTTTTTGCAATATTGTCGCTCATTTTTTGTTTATAGCGGCGATCAGAAATGACGCAGAGGGGATCAAATACCACCAAAAGAAAGCTCTATTTGTGGGAAAAAAAGGACGCAAATTTTATTTGGGTACAACGTCGCACGACCGCGCAATTGTCATTCAAAATGCAACAGTGCTGAAAGCCAAAAATTGGTCTGGGCAGGAGGGGGGTTTAAGTGCCCGGTAAGGAAGGGGTTAAAGATGGTGCACAGACAGAGACAGCTGGAGGAGAGAAGCAGCTGTCAATGACGATTCTGGACCCATCCTTTGCTATCCCGTCATGTATGGCTGAAATCGCATCGCACAGACATCATATGTGAATGTGGTGCGTTTTTCACATGCGGTGTTCATCATGCACCAGTGTGAACCCAGGCTACTGTTCGATGAACGACCCCCCCCGAAACAGAACTCAGGCTTAAAAGAATTGATGGGGTCAAAAACGCTGGTGAGCTTTTTGAGCGTTTATCAGCGTTTATTGCCATTTTTTGATGTTAGAGCATTTTTACAGCTGAAAAACGCCTCTCAGAAGCCACTAGTTATGTTTTGTTTTTTTTACAGCCAAAAAACGCCCCTGCCAAAAACAGTTGATAGCAGCCTATGTGTGCATGGACACATGCTGGGGAGTTTATTGACTGTAGAAAAAAACGTATGATACCAAAAACAGCAGCTGTAAAAACTTCAAAAATGTCAGGTGTGCATGAGGCCTTAAAGAAATTGTATTTCAAAATCAATTGCAGTCTAGGTACAATGCTATTTATAGGAGTGCATGGGTCAAGACACTAGCTTCTACACAAACAAAAAAGTTATTTTTTGTATATTTATATATTATATTTTGTATACTTGCGATCAGGTTTTTTGTTGTGCTTCTAAAAGATGTGGGTCTTACTCCTAAAACACTGATTTCAAATGGTGCTAGATACATTCATTGTTAAATCTAAGTCACCACAAGAAACCAGCTTCTGGGAATAGACTTAAATCTCAGCTTTTCAGATCAGGCTGAAGTATTTTGTAGTCCTGTATGAAAAAGAAAGATAAATCATTAGGAATCAACTATACTTGTACAGTATGTTGGCTTGAAAAAACAATTTTACTTTACATTATTTAGACCATGACAAACAATGCATGGCTGCTTGAATTTAAATCACCCTTACATTACCTATCATGAAACATACATTTTTAAAGCAGAACCCCAGGAATTGCAGCACTTTTTTAAAAACATGCTGGTTTATAAGGGGTTAAAGCTGCACTGCGGGAATACAGCCACCTTCTAATATGTGCTGGCTTACTATGGGTTAAGAATCAACCAGGTTCATGCCACCTCATACACTTATCTCTTTTATTTACAACTGACCGTTTTACTGAGCACCAGGAGTACAGTTATCATTATTCTGCAAGTAATCTGACAGGAGAGATCCTGCTTTCAAACACACCTTGTCCATTCAAATAAGGTTTTATATTTTGTAAAGGGGTTCACCGAATACAAAGTGCTCTGTGATTGGGCAGTAGAAGGGGAGGGCCAGGCTGCATTCAGCTCTGCAGAGTAGGAAAAATTAAACAGAGGAATTCAGTGCTATGCACCCATGCAATAGCTGCTGGCAATAAAGGTAATATACTCAAACCTTTTGTGATCAAAGAAAATATAAAATTGCTGCGCTATAAAACGTATATAAGATATCAATGTGTAAAGTTCATAAATTAGAATTCATAAATAATAAACTATGCCAAATCTTCAAACTTTCAGAATAGCTGGATATCCCACTTACTGGAAGTTCAGGCTGCTCAATTAAGTGTAGCAACCACGCATGTTAAGTGACTCAGGTCTCCTCTGGATAACTGGAACTCTGAGTAGAACAGGAAAGAAAGAAGACCATAAAGTGCTACAAATCTGCAATGAGTATCACACCTGTGTGTGCAATGCCACTCCAAGTGAAAAGTATGAAAACAATGACCAACAAAGCACCAGCCTCTACCCACATGTAATGCGCACTTGCCACCGCAGCAGCAACAGAGCTTGTGTAGATAGAAATGCAGGTATCAATGATGTCCTTCTAAGATCCTCCAGGGGCAACACTCGAGTTTAATGTCCATCACACGCCATAAACAATGAACAGAAAGGTGCCATATGGTGTAGTATTTATTGTAAAACAAAGGTGCACGGATAAAACAAGAGCATCATTTAAAAGCAGCAATAAAATGAACCCCCAGTACTCACATCTAACATTGTCACCAGGACCTCCAACATCACGTGTCTAGCTCCAACCAACGCGTTTTGTACTAGAGTGCGTCCTCAGGGGTATCTAGTGACTGGGCTAGTGGCCATGGTTATGTAGCCTATCACTAACAAAATGTCGTCAGTGTAATTTCCGGTCCGGCACCATTTTGTTGGCGACACCTTATGCCTTTCCGGTCCGGCGCCATTTTGTTGGTGACTGGATGACCAAATGAAAATAATAGACATCAGGGCTGTATAAGGGCCAGAAATACAAAAAAACAGTGTTCGCCTATAAATGTTCTGGCGTTCACTTGCGTTATGCGAGGGACGCCAAAGGCCTCCATTAAGTTGTAGCCTGTGAAGAGAAGTTTATAGAGCGGATAGATCTAATAATAAATAACCCATTAGTAATATGAATTATAAAAATAAAAATTATAAAATAAATAAAAAAGTATGATCTGAATCAACAATAAAGACGCCAACAAAGTAAAGATAAATCTAATGTTAGGACTCAATGACAAATCAATGGTAAGCTGAAAAACCTTTACATATAATGCATTGTATAAATTAACCATATATAATACAAGTATATCTCTCCCCCTAAGACAGTGGTTCTCAACTCCTGCCCTCAGGACCCACTAACAGGTCAGATTTTAAAGAGGAAGTAAACCCTGATAGGGTTTACTTCCTCTATATTCCCCTGCAAAGTAGAAGCATAATGGGCTACTATGCATTGTATAGTAGCCCATTATGTGTCACTTACCTGCAAACGAAGCCTGCAACGTGCAGCAATGTCCCCTGTGCTGGCATCATCCATCTTCAGCTCCTCTTCCTTCCAGGACCGCGAATTCGGCTCTGTAACTGGCCGGAGTCGCGTGGCGTCACTCCTGCACATGCGCGCGAGAGCCACCAGTCATGGCACGATTTCAGTGAAGAAACTGCACGGAGGCCGTTTCTTCACTGTGCATGTACCAAAATGATGTCGGAACATCTAGTACACTGTATATCTACTAAACCGTACAGGTTTGGGAGATATGCAGGGCACCTACAGGTAAGCCTTATTATAGGCTTACCTGTAGGTTAAGTGGTTGTCACAGGTTGACAACCACTTTAAGTATTACCTTGGGGAGATGCAGAGTATAATACTGCAATCACTGAGCAGCAAATGATATCACCTGAGACAGGAGTTGAGAACCACTGCCCTAAGGGGAAGCTATAACCTCAAACGAAAAGTGTATTATGTAAAGGAAAAAATTATGTTATAAAATATTCCAAAAAAATTACATAGTGTACATAGTTACCCCCTGGAAAGAAACATAAAAAATAAAATTGAATTAAAAACTCCCTATATGTACAGGATACATAGAGGGAAGCAAGATATATATATGTTTGTATAAGAAAGAAGAATATTGATGTTGATGAAACGAATAAAATATCCTATTGGTGTCAATGAAACAATTGACATCCCAGTCAATGCTATGACCATAAGGGGAATATGATTTCAATTCAAATAACCAATACATTTCTATTTTATAAATTTCTCTGGCGGGCTTGCACCCTCTCCAGTGTGGCTGTAATTTGGCTATACCTGTACATTTCAAACAGCTTGGATCTCTGTTGTGGAATTTACTGAAATGCATAGAGAGGCTATGTTTTGTATATCCTATTATGATTTTGTAAACGTTCCTTGAGACGCAGTCAAATAGTCTTCTGGTTGTCCGGCCCACATATTGCATGTAACATGAACATTCCAGAAGATAAATTATGTGTTTCGTCTCACAAGAAATAAAACGATTAATTGGGTACTCATTTCCTGTTATTTGTGATGAGAAGGACTGAATCTTCCTTCATGTTGTCTAGCAACTGAGCAAATGGCACAGGGTTTACAAGCGTAAAAACCTTTCATATTATTTACATTCGGTGCCAGACGATCACGTAAATTGGAAGCTTTTCTAAAAATACTTTCAGGGTTTTCTAGTAATGACTTATTATGGACTGGGTCTGCTCTCTGTATATCCCATCTATTTTTAAAATAATGTGGAAAAAGAAGTAATGAAAGGACAAAACATTTTCTTCTTATCAGTTAAATTCTTTGGCGCCAATAACAACTTTCTGTCCATTTTCCTTACAAGTTCAATAGTGTTATCAATAATAGGTTCTGTGTAACTTTTTTCTAAAAATCGAAGTTTGAGGATGAATGATTGTTCCATTTAATCTGTCTCTGTGTTGCAATTCGGTCTCATCCTCAGATTTTTGGAATATCATAAAGCCATGCGGGATGGTGGCAACTGGTAAATGGAAAATAACTATTCCTATCAGTGGGCTTGAAATATGATTTAGTAAAAAATTGCCCATCTTTAATCATCAATGTTAGATCTAAAAAGTTTACTTCTGTTTTACTACATGTAAAGGTTAGTTTGATATTTTGATCATTCAAATTGAGTATAGGTATGAATTCTCTTAGCTATGTTTCATCCCCTTACCATACAGTATAAACAGAATACCGTCTATATGGCATCTATAAAATGCCAAATGGTCCCACCTTTTACTGTAAATATCTTCCTATTCCCACTTATCCTGGTCGCAAACGTGGTCCTCATTGCAACACCTCTAATTTGTAGATAATACTGGTTGGTAATCCAACAGAAGTTGTGGGTAATGGCAAAGTTCAAGAAATCCCAAATACATTTCTGTTGCAAAATGGGGGGTATATCCAGTGTGTTTTAAATAATATCATACCGCTTGCATCCCATCTCGATGTGCTATGTTGTTATACAAAGATGCCACATCAGTGGTGACTAAAAAGATGCCATTATTTACCACAAGGTCAGCTAGTTCATTGAGAACCTGTTTCGTATCCCTCAGATACAAAGGTGTTTTAACAACCAGGTCCTGAAGGAAGAAGTTAACATATTCCCCTATTTGTGCAGTCAGAGACCCATTGCCACTTATGATAGGGCGGCCTAGCGGATTAATAAGGTATTTGTGCATCTTCGGTAAACAATATATTATTGGTATTCTTGATACTGGGACTAGATAACTTTTCTCTTTCTCTATTGTTCACGATACCTTGTTTGACAAGAAAAATAAATCCTCCAGAAGGGATTTTAAAGGCATATACCGGACTAATGGGTTTGTACAAAAATATATTTATTTGGTACAAATAAAAGATACAGGTTGACCCTATGCAGACAAGGCCTGTGGTATAGATAAAATATGATAGGAGAATGCAAAAAGACACACAATACATAACATTATGACATATAGCATGGGCTGATTGTATGTGAAAAGGCCTCCAGTGATGGAGGGGCTGTAGAGCATCCAACACGTTTCGAGATTTTTGAAAAACGAAAATGGCAGCTCTTCTTCAGGGATAATCTCAGCTAGATGGAGGAGGAATTCATATCTACTGGAGCAGAGAGGAATAGCCCCGCAGCCCAAATAGACATAAAACCAAATGGTGGAAAGATGTAAAACACAATGATGGGTACCACTGATAAAAAGATCAAAATAATGATCCAGGAGAAACTGGCTGAGGTTGAAACACTGTGAGTATATATCCAAAATATAGACTTAGCAATAAATGGATCCTGAAAATGGTACACAGGGAGTATCAGCTGGACTATGTGGGTCCGAATAGGCACAATCAGTATAAAGGTAGTGGACAGGGAAGCCAACCAAGGGCACATCCAAAACTCCAAACAATGGGAATCTAACCCAACCGAGTCCCAAACGCCAAGGGGATAGGGAGGAGGACCACTACATCAAAACCAATGATGTGAGTGCTACTGCAAGCAGAATAGGCAGCACCAAGGCTGCACCGCAGCGTCCCGTCAGCGCAACTGACCGGCCAGCACTGGATACCTTGTTTTTTCCCTTTTTCTATCAGTGCTTTCAATCTCTTTTTAAATTTCACAGAAAGATTTTTATTACTGGGAAGATACAGTAGGTATCTCTATCAAATATTATACATTTTTTTGATATATTTGGTTTTGTCCATTACTACAATGGCCTTATTCACTGGGCATATAACTAAATCTTTTTGATCTAGCAGACTCCTCTTTCCCAAATATGAAGACCTATCTTATCTTACTTTACATACCCTTAATGCTGATAAATCAACTTCTTAAACACTGAAATATGTCCACTACTCCCAGGTGGATTGAAAAGGGATGCATTCCTCAGAGTAATGTGTTTAAACTCTGACGACTGACTACTATTTCTCGAAATGGGATTTTAAACAAAATATCTTATTAAACTTAATTGTCTAGTAAACTTCTGAATATCTATGAAAATTTGAAACGTATTAAGCTTAGCTTTAGGGGCAAATTTAAGGCCTTTATTAAGGACATGTAGTTCATCAGTGCTTAATGTTTTAGAGCTAAGGTTGAATACACCACTGGCTGGACCTAAGTCTTCCTTTTCTTTGGTCCTGTTGATTCTCCGGCCTCCCCTCTTCCCTCTCAATCGTCCAAACTTCTTTTCCTGCCTCCTCTCAACCATAAAAAATGACCCCCACTGTTTTGTGCAGTGGGGGGGCTGCGGTAGGAAATAACCTCTATCATTATATCTATTAAATCCCTCTGGTCTTCCCAACCCACTCTCCTTATGGGGTCTCTTCTTTGTGGTGGGTAATGCTCTCTACACTGGTGGGGAAAAAGGTTGTTATGATGATACCTCTTTGGGTAGTTATTGTTAGTGTAACTCCTTTGGGGATGCCAATCAATAAATCTATCTTCTATAGCTCCCTCCCATCCTATAAGTAGGTCAAATCTATTGGCGACAAGAATATCAAAGGAATCCCTTCTTTTATTAAAGGAATCCCTCCTACTGTTATAGTTACCATAGGTTTCTGAATGATCACTTCTAATGGAATTGTTCTTCCATGGTACTTTTCCCTTTTCCCCTTTATTCCCAAGCCTTATTATTGGCAGTGTAACTCTGACTATTGTGTGTGGCAGTGCTATCCCCCATATCACCCCTCCCTTCCTGAGGTGTAGCTACTCGTTGTTGATCCTGCCATTTGAAAACCATTTTGTCTTTATAATCTTTGGAATCTCTCATATATTTATTTTTCTTTTTTAACCTTTGTTCCTCCTCAGTAGTAGCTAAAATTTTCTAATTCCCTTCTATAATCCTCTCTGCCCATAAAGGAAGTAAGTTTATCTCTAGTGAGACTGATTTCTGCATCTAGGGTCAATAACTTTTTTTTCTTTTTCAAGATCGTCTGGAACCAAATGTAATTAATCCTCCTCTTTGTACCACCTTTTTTTAATAATATGAAAGGTTTTTACCCTTGTAACTGCTGTGTCTTCTGCACAGTTTGTAGACAACGTTTAAGGAAGATTCAGTCCTCATCACAAACAACAGAAAAGGACCACCCAATTAATTGTTTTATTTCTTGTGAGACTAAACACATAATTTATCTTCTGAAATGTTCATGCCACATGCAATATGTGGGCCGCACAACCAAAAGACTGCGTGACCTTCTAAGAGACATATGCACAAAATTAGAATAGGATATACCAAACATAGCCTCTCTATGCATTTCCATAAAATTCCACAACAGAGATCCAAGCTGTTTAAAATGTACAGGCATAGCCAAATTACAGCCACACCGGAGAGGGTGCAAACCCACCAGAGACATTTTTAAAATAGAAATGTATTGGTTATATGAATTGAAATCATATTCCCCATATGGTCATAGCATTGACTAAGATGTCAATTGTTTCATTGACACCAATTAGATACTGTATTCTTTTCATCAACATCAATATTCTTCTTTGTCATACAAACATAAATATATTGTGGCATTATGAAAGGCGAGGTGATCGATGGACGTTATGTTTTACCTCGCATGCATTCACTTTCAGGAAACTGAGGTGAAATCTGGTCCGGGTTTTACCAGCCACCTTGGCAGGGTGGGTTCCGGACCAGATTTTGCGGTCCACTTGTGTCCATCAACAGGTGGCATAAAGGAAGCAGGTCTGGATCAGATGATTGCTCTATCCTGGGACTCAGGAGCCATCAAGCCTGAGAGAGCTGATGAACTGAATTTTGCTTTGTGACTGAAACAAAAGGTTTGCATTATCTTTGTTTTGTTGGTGACGGGGAGAAGGCCTTCACCTCTGAGTTAGGAAACTGGAAATTTTTAGTTAGTACCTCCAAGGGGTCCTTCCAGTATAAGCGGATACCTTTTGGCTTGCATGGTGCTCCTGCCTCATTCCAGAGAATGATGGATAAGACCTTAAGACCACATCGCCAATACGCAGCCATATATTTGGACGATTTAGTCACCCACAGCCCAGATTGGGAATCCCACTTGCCCTGGAAGCAAGCAGTAGTGGATTCCCTTAGGAAAACAGGACTCACTGCCAACCCCAAAAAGTGTGCCATAGGCTTAGAGGAGGCCAAATACCTTGGCTACATTATTGGTCGGGGGCTGATCAAGCCCCTGATCAATAAGATTGAGGCAGTTCAAAAGTGGCCCCAACCTATAAATAAAAAGCAAATTCGTGCATTTCTGGGGATCACAGGGTACTACAGGCATTTTATACCAATTTTGCCACCATTGCAGCCCCACTGACGGATCTGACGAAGGGTAGAGGGTCGGTCATGATCAAGTGGAATCCTCAGGCAGAGAGGGCATTTCAAATGTTGAAGCAAGCCCTTTGTGCACAACCTGTGCTCGTGACCCCAGATTTCACAAAGGAGTTTGTGTTGCAGACAGATGCCTCTGATAAGGGACTGGGTGGGTGCTATACTGTCCCAAGTCAGAGAGGAGGAGGAGCACCCAGTGGTTTACCTTAGCAGAAAGCTCAACAGACATGAAAAAAATTATGCCATTGTTGAGAAGGAATATTTAGCTATCAAAAATATTACCTGTTGGGGAGACCACTCATAATAGTCACTGATCATGCCCCTCTTAAATGGATGTGTGATAACAAGGAGAAAAACAGTCGGGTGACAAGGGGGTTCCTTGTTCTTCAAGTATTTAGGTTCACAGTGGAACATGGAGCTGGGGAAATTCCAAAATAATGTAGATGCCCTTTCTCATATTAATTGTCTGCTTGTGACAGTTGCTATGTGGCCTTATGAAAGGTGAGGTGATTGATGAACGTTATGTTTCACCTCACAACATGCGTTTACTTGCAGGAAACTACGGTGAAATCCAGTCCGCGTTTTACCAGCCACCTTGGCAGGGTAGGTTCGGGACCAGATTTTGTGGTCCACTTGTGTCCAACAACAGGTGGTATAAAGGAAGGAGGTCTGGATCAGATGATTGTTCTATCCTGCATCAAGCCTGAGAGAGCTCATGAACTGAATTTTGCTTTGTGACTGAAACATAAGGTTTGCATTATCTTTGTTTTGTGGGTGACTGGGAGAAGCCCTTCACCTCTGAGTTAGGAAACTGGAAATGTTTAGCTAGTGCCTGGATGGCAAGGATTTATTTTCTTTTTTGTTTATTTGGTTTACCTGCAACTTATTAAATAAACTTGGCTACAAGTCAGATTTTAAGCAAACCTGCCGTTTGGACTACCTTTTTCCCACGGAAGGTGATCGCCATTGAGCTAGCCCCCCACAATATATATATATATATATATATATATATATATATATATGTATCTTGTTTCCCTCTATGTATCCTGTACATACTGTATAAAGGTTTTGCAGCTTACCACTGATTTGTCATTGCGTCCTTACATTAGGTTTGTATTCATTTTGTTGGTGCCTTGATTGTTGATTGTTGATTCAGATCATACTTTTTTAATTTATTTTATAATTTTTATTTTTATAATCCATATTACTAATGGGTTATTTATTATTATATATATCCATTGTATAAACTTCTCTTCATAGGCTACAACTTAATGGAGGCTGGTGGCATCCCTTGCATCAAGCAAATGAACACCAGAATATTTGTAGACGAACACTGTTTTTTGTATTTCTGGCCCTTATACAGCCATGATGTCTTTTATTTATGTTTGGTCATCCAGTCACCAGCAAAATGGCACTGGACTGGAAGACATAAGGTGTTGCCAACAAAATGGCGCCAGACCAGAAATTACACTATATAACATAAAATATAAAAAATATAAAAACCCCAAAAAGATTGCACCACTACTACAGTGATCCTTGCTGTCTTCAGGATCCTAAAGACAGCAAGGATCACTGTAATAGCGGTGGCTACTAAAGCACTTCCACAGAACCTTATATGGATGGCTAGCTGTGTCACCAGTGATCCCTCAATGGAGTTTTACACCTTTCCCCACAGTCCTCACATTACAGCCTGGCGTGCACGAGTATTGCTCCCACAGTTCCCAGTGTGGACAGTTTTTATGAAGTCCCTATATCAGGTGGTAACAGTTTGATTTGATTTATACATGGATTGCACCTGCTCCGGAAGAAGTGATTGTCACGAAACGCATAGAGCACAATAGGATGCAATCTTTTTTGGGTTTTTATCATGTATTCATATGTTTGTATTATATCATAATCATGTTCACCATGTATCAATACCATCATGATATCTCCACTGTACCATTGATTTATGAATTTATTCTATTAATTGTCCCAATCATGTTGAAACTGTTACCATTGTTTTAGTAGATTATCCAATAAAATACATAGTTACATAGTAGGGAAGGCCAAGAAAAGACAATATTCCATCCAGTTCAGCCTGTGTAGGTGTATTTGTGTTAGTGTCTACGATTATTTCTCATATTTCTGTATGTTGCATTCCTGAAGATATGTATCCATACTCCCCGCAGCCACCACCAATTGTGGGAGAGAGTTCCACATCCTTATTGTCCTGAACGTGAAGAACCCCCTGCACAGCTTAAGTTAAACCACCTCTCCTCCAGTCTCATTGTGTCGCCTCGTGTCCTCATACACTTCCTAGGACTGAATAGTTTTTTCTAGGGTTGTCCCGATACCGATACTAGTATCGGTATCGGTACCTATGCCAAGCATTTGCACGAGTACTTGTACTCGTGCAAATGCTCCCGATGCATCATCCGATACTTGGACACTCTAGGATGACCGGAGGAGGGGGGCTTAGTAGCACAGAGGAGGACACAGAGGAGAGGATACAGGGACACTCAGGGATGATCGGTGCGGCGGTGGGGGAAATTACAATCAGCGATCTCCCCTCCGCGGCATTCAGCTGCTTTATTGAAAGCCGCACTGGGAGAGTGTCTCCGTATCCTCCTCTGTGCTACTCCGGCTCCCCTCCCCTCCTCCTCTGGTTCCCATGTCCACCTCCGAGTTCTCCTCCAGTCCCCCCCCCCCTTCGGTCCCAATCTGTCCTCC
>BLSH010436776.1:148522-166516 GCA_018402905.1 Glandirana rugosa
TATATATATATATATATATATATATGTATGTCATATATTTGATGTAATGGTTTTCTTCATAATCCTGCGGACGGAAATGTGTATGTACTTGAAATTAACGTAGGGTCAGAATTAGACATCCCAGGTTTTAACTCAACCGGATGGGAAACGTCGATATTATCGAAGTTGAGAAGACCCTTCCGACAGGTGTTCCAAATCCTCACACAGATACCCGTATAAACTGGTAAGAAGGTCTTCGTCTAAACACTACAGTCCACGACTACACAGCCTTCCCAGAAGAGTTGAAGCTATTATAGCTGCAAAGGGTAGGCCAACTCAATTTTGGACCCTACAGATTAAGACTGGGATGCAATTAAAGTTCATGTATGTGTAAAGGCAGGCGTCCTAATACTTCTTTTGGTAATGTAGTTTATATACTGTATGTATATATATATATATATATATATATAAACACCTTTGCTACTTATTGCTGTGGGTAAAAATGATATGTCATACAGCTTCATTCACTTTTAGCACCAGTTGCAACAGAGCAGTGTAAAGGGACAGGTATAAGCACAGCTCTGAACCAACAACACTTGAACAAATAGGATCTGGTGTAGAGAGGCTCTATAATCCCTTCACATGTCTTTACGGCCATTTGTGAACTAAACATTTAAAAAACGTTTCCCTGCTATTTCTAAGATAGGCAGGCCTGTGATGTGAGTTGAACTTTCTACTTATACTAAAGTGCATTGTTAGCATATTTCTATAGCGAATCTACTTCAGGGCTGATACTACTAAAAATTACTGATATTTCTTATATTGGAATGGCAAGCATCTGCATTCTATATATATATATATTTTTCAAAACGTTTTTGAAAAATTTTCAAACGTTTACAAAAAAAAAAAGGGAGAGCATACAAGGAATATCAAGTTGAAGAGTTATATATAAGCACCTGAAATAAATAATAATAAATAAGAGGACAACCACCCACCAGGTGTCAAAGAAATCACTCAAATATATGGGTAGAATACGACAATTGACAAGCTTGGATAATAACTTGAGAAATGGAGGAGGACCCACTTTATTATGAGCGACAAGGACTAGTAAGGGAGCTGGTGACGGTTGGGAGGGTGAGCGGCCAAATGGCTGTAATGTTTTTTGGGGAATTGCAATGGACCATTGGTCCTGAGGCACTTGCACTCTGAAGTGCCTTGTTGTTACTTGTAACTGTTTGTACTTGTCTGTATATGTCTTAGACCCCATACACACTATTAGATTTTCTGCAGATATTTTCCTTCAGATTTACCAAAACCATGTAGTGCAAGAGCCTGCCTGATTACATACAAATTGAAACTCTTAAGGTTTGACCTAATATTATATGGTTTTGGTAAATGTGAAGATAAAAATCTGCAGAAAATTGGATAGTGTGTATTTTGTCTGTACAAGAAAAAAGAAAACAATAAACAGAATTTTACAAAAAAATATATGGGTAGAAGTGTAAACAGACACGTCTCAAAGCATCATCAGCAGATTGTCAGAAAGGTGGGTGTGATAGGTCTCAAAAAACAGAAGGCATCATAATTCTAATAAAACAAAACATTTAAAAAAAACTAAAATAAAATAATATAACCATGTTGCATGCCATTTGCATGAACCCAGGAAAAATGTGATTGTTACATTGACTAACAATCACATAGTACTCCATGGTATGCATATAGAAAAGAAAGTGTGTGTCCAGCCATTTGTATTCCCCTTTTGAATAAAGGGAGGGTTATAACCCCTGCCAGGTTTTTATTGATATCCAGAGATCTATTAGACAGATTTATGTTCGCTCCCTGTCCTGCTGACAACACTTTACCAGATGGGAAGGGAGGTTTAGTCTCCAATGGCAACAGTTATGAGGTGCTGGGAGTAGAAGGAAAGCTGAGAACATTTGAGAGGGTAGCAGTAGAAAGAGAACTGAGGCTGAGAAGGAGACGTGAGAAGGTAACAGTAACAGGAGAGCTGAAGCTTAGAAGATATGAGGCAGTGGCAGTGTGGGAAAGAGCACAGATGTGTCCTTTTGTAGTTCCCCAGATTGGCCACTAGATGCCCCCATAGCTTGAGAGTGAGATTCAGCCTAGGAACTGCTTGGTTTAAACGGCAAGGAGAAGGGCACCCTGGGTAAGGCTTTATTAGGAAGGTGAGGAACTTGCTGATGTCGTTTTTCCATGGGGAGGGTGATTAAAGGTATTCTCTGTAGGTGCAACAGCACAGAAAAGCTTGTAGGCAGGGAGCCTATTATTGTGTGAACCTTAGTGGGCAAACAGGGGGAAGCTTTGAGCTGAAGAAGGACTTTATGCATTTCCTGGGACTACTCACATGTGAGCTGCTGCATTTTGGGACACTCTTTCTGTGAGTAACAGGTCTGTCTTCTCATGACACATGTCTCTGATCTATGCTGGAATGTTTGTAACTTAAAGCACACGTCCCCACACACAAGGGAGAAGTGCTTAGTTCCCCTGGCACCGTGTTCATGTTACGCTCATTGCCCCTGGGTCTGAGCAAAAACAGGTAAAGAGCACAACAGCAGTAGCAAGAGAGCTGGAACTCAGAAAATGGCAATATCTTAGTATGTATGCTGTGTTCCAGATAGTATGGTATGTGTAGTATACTACATCTGTTTTGGTTTACATGATGCACAAATGTTTTACTGTATTGATTGTTGAAAAAGCACACACCTTTTGTTTGTTAACCACTTCAGCCCTGGAAGGATGTACCCCCTTCCTGACTAGAACATTTTTTGCGATGCGGCACTGCGTTGCTTTCACTGACAATTGCGTGGTTGTGCAACGTTTTACCCAAACAAAATTGGTGTCTGCCAACTATGGGAATAGATTTATGGCATTTTTATTATTATTTTAATTTTTTTTTTACTAGTAATGGCGGTGATCTGCGATTTTTAGCAGGACTGCAATATTACAGCACAGATCGCACTCTTTTGACACTTTTTTGGGACCACTGACATTTATACAGCGATCAGAGCTAAAAATAGCCACTGTTTACTTTATAAATGTTACTGGCAGGGAAGGGGCGATCAAGAGGTTAAATATGTTCCCTCTGTGATGTTTCTAATTGTATAGGGGCTGGGCTGCCTGGAGGTGGAGAGAGATCATTGTTCCCGATCACTGGGAACAGACGATCTCTCTTAACTCCCCTGTCAGAACGGGGATCTGTTTGTTTACACTCGCAGATCCCCGTTCTGCAGTGTCTCGGGATCGTTCGAGGGTGACCGGCGGACATAGAGTCCGCCCCACCCGCTGATTAGCTACCCCACTAGCCAGTGAGCACATGTGCGTGCCCACACCACACGTTCCGCCACCACCGTACAGCTACGGCGATTCACAGACATGAGCCAACCTGCCGCCGTATTATGACGGCGGATGGTCAAGTGGTTAAATAATAAAGTAGAACTGTGAGGAACATAAAAAATGACAAATATGATGCAGTCTGTCACTGGAATTAACACAATATTCTTTTTTTTCAATTCTCCTATAACATACAGTTATTACCTGTTGATCCTGTCAGTAAGTAATTTTTTATACATAATTTGGCACCATTTCATGGGTGGACGCAATTTAAAAGGATGACATGTTTGGTATCTATTTACTCAGCGTAACATCATCTTTTATATTTTGCCAAACAACTGGGTAGTCTATTGTGGTTTTCATGCATTAAAAGTATAATGAGTTTAATTTCCAGATAATCTGTAGCATGGGAGGCCCAACCAAAAGGGAACTGTGCATGTAGGCACTCAACCAAGTTGTCAGGGAGGGCGATGTTCAGTGCAGTTGTTTTAGAGAGGTTGATTCGGAAGCCAGAGATAACCTAAAATTGGTACAAAGTAACCTGTAAGTTAGGAAGAGTAATGAGAGGGTTAGTTAAAACCGGGAGACCATTGTCCGTATAAAAATTGCCATCATAAGGGACCCCAGATATATCTGGATTATTGCAAAGGGCCGCAGTGAGATGCACAAGGGCTAAAATAAAAAGTGCAGAGGACAGTGGGCAACCCTGTCTCTTACCCCGAAAAATCGGGAAAGGCGAGGAAAAATATCCAGCATATTTGATGGAGGCTGAAGTGGATGAATACAAAGCTTTAACCCAAGTAAGACAGGCATCTCCAAACCCCCACGAGAGAATGTCTATACCAGGTAATCCCAAGAGAGTGAGTCAAAGCCTTGTATATGTCTAAAGACAATAGGAATCCTGGTATTTTGCATTGGTGTAGAATATGAATGAGGTTAATTACTTTACAGATGTTATCCCCTGCCTGTCTTCCGGAGACGAAGACCACCTGGTCTTTGTGTATAAGAGCTTCAGAGATGTGAAGGCCTGAGTAATTTCTTCTTCAGAAATGTCCGCGTTCTAAGTTTCACGGGCTGCCGAGGATAGAGAGGGATGGCGTAAGTGACTGAAAAAGCTTTCAGCATGTTCCAAGGTGAATGGGTTTGGCTTCTCGTACAGAGAGGATAAGAAAGTTGCGAATCTTGCTGTGACCTTCACCGGATTGTTGGTGAGACCACCTCTCCTTACATGAAGTTGAACAGGTTTGTGTGTATGGCCCACTGAGTTGAGTTTCTTAGCCAGCATGGGCCCAGATTTGTTAGCACTTGTGTAGAACTTAAGTCTGTCCCAGCATAAGGCCTTTTCAGTCTGTGTGTTGGAAAGATCAAGTTTGGCAGCCAGAGCATCTCAAGCTTTCCGGTTGGCCACAGTTGATTGCGCCTTCCTGGCCACATCCACATTAGCCAGGAGGGAGATCAGTTTCTGCATCCTACGCTCTCTGGCACGCTTTCTGCAGGAGGCAATTTGGATCAACTGACCCCTGATGTGGCCTTGTGGGCCTCCCACAGTAAAATAGCGGAGGTCACAGAACCTGCATTGTCAGTAAAATAAGATTATGCTTGTGGCTGTATCTGTGAGCAGGAGACTCGAGTAATAATCTCCATTGTTAAGTGGGCCAGGACAAGCCTGTGAGGTTCACCAGAACAGGGGTCATGATCTGACCATATCGAGGCTGGGATGGAAATCCTGCTCACTAAAGATGAATGTTGGAGGTGAGTAAATACATGATCTATTCTACAGAAACTCTGTTGTTATTTAAAGTGAAAAGTATGTTCCCGCGATACGGGATGCAGTTCCTGCCAAACAACCACCAAACCATCGGTCTGTAGAAGAGCGCACATAGTGATCTCCTGTAAGGTGTCATGAGGGGGAGTTGCCCCGGTAGGGTTGCATCGGTCAAGAAAGGTATTCAGTGTAACATTCCAGTCACCCATAAGGAGAAGGATGCCTTTCAGGTGTTGTGATATGACTTTCAGCAGATGGGAGAAGAATTTATGTTGGAACCTATATGGGGCGTAATAACCTAGTAAGGCCTCTTCTTGGTCCAAAATGGTGCCCTGCAAAAGCAGGTATCTACCCGCAGGGTTGGCTGTCTCAAGGGCACAGGTAAACCTCAGATTACGCTTTAATGCGATCAACACTTCCCTGTGTTTCTCAGTGACAGAGAAAATGATCAGATAATGAGGGGACAGGTATCGTGGAGCCGAGGACTGGGAAAATCTCGTCTCCTGCTGGCAGACTGCGTCCACGGCCTGGGATTTAAGATGGTGAAACACCTTAAATCGCTTGGTCTGAGAATTGAAGCCATGAATATTTTGGGAGTATCCAGTCCAGTTCTTGGTAATGTCACTGTTGTTTCTGCACTTGATGATGACTGTCTTCACTGTGTTCCATGGTATATCTAATGCCTTGGAAATTCTTTTGTACCCTTCTCCTGACTGATGCATTTTAACAATGAGATCCCTCTGATGCTTTGGAAGCTCTCTGGGGACCATTGCTTTTGCTGTAGGATGCGACTAAGAAAATGCCAAGAAAGACCTTCTAGAGCAGCTGAACTTTATGTGGGGTTAATCAGGGAAACGTTAAAAGGTTGCAGGTGTGTACTGACTCCTATTTAACATGAGTTTGAATGTGATTGTTTCATTCTGAACACAGCTACATCCCCAGTTCTAAGAGGGTGTGCACACTTATGCAAACCATACATTATTTTAGTTTTTTATTTTTACCTGTGCAGCTGTACAGTTTATAGGTCACATGAAAGGTGGACAAAGCTCTAAAATGATTTATTTAGGTCTGCAACTAACAATTATTTTCATAATCAATTAGTTGGCTGATCTATTGATTCGATTAATCGGTTAATAACCTTAAAAAAAAAGTGTGTTGTATAATTTAGTTAATATGTAATGTTTTTCTTTAAAAAAAGGCAATTTATTCTTAAAGTGGAGTTCCACCCAAAAGTGGAGCTTCCACTTTAAGTGTAGGTGACCCCATGACATGCCACAATTGGCATGTAATTTTTTTTTTTTTGGGGGGGGGGGCTGGCGAGGACCCTATTTTCACTGGTTCCCAGCCCTTACTTCCTCTCCTGGCACCACGGAACCTGAAGGAAGCTCACCTCTCCCCCCTCCCGGCAATCTTCTGGGACACGTCACAGGTCCCAGAAGATTGCCTAGCCATTCACAGCGCGGCTCACACATGTGCAGTGTGCGCCCGGCCGTGAAGCCACGGTCGGGCGCCCACACTTGCTATGCCGGAGCCGCGGAGGAGAGGGGGTGAGGAGCGATTCATCAGGCGGCCGCATCGCTGGACCGTGGGACAGATGAGTAGCCATTTATTAAAAGTTAGCAGCTACACTTTTTGTAGCTGCTGACTTTTAAATGGGTGGAACTCCGCTTTAAATATCTCTATGCAGTGGTAAATATAAAAAAACAACTATATGGTTAGGGACCAAAATCTCTAATCCACTCTGAGAATAACAGACAGAAGAGATATACTGTATATACTATTAGAGGTTGAATCTGGTAAATATCAGACTCAGATCAAATTTTTATTTAGCCACTTCAGCCCCGGAAGGATTTCCCACTTTAGGACCAGAGCACTTTTTGCGATTCAGCACTACGTCGCTTTAACTGACAATTGCGTGGTCATGTGACGTTGTACCCAAACAAAATTTGCGTCCTTTTTTCCCACAAATAGAGCTTTCTTTTGGTGGTATTTGATCACCTCTGTGTCCTTTCTGATCACCGCTATAAACAAAACAAAAAAAATGACAATTTTGCAAAAAAAACAATATGCCTTACTTTTTGCTAAAATACAAATCCAAAAGAAAAATATACTAAAAACTAATTTTTTCATCGGTTTTGGCCGATTTATATTCTTCCTCATATTTTTGGCAAAAAAAATTGCAATTGGCGTATATTGACTGGCTTGCGCAAACGTTGCCACATTTATGAATGATAAGAATTCATTTATGGTTTTTTTTTTATTTTTTTATATTTTTTTACTAGTAATGGAGGCGTTCTGCATTTTTTAGCAGGACTGCGATATTGCGGCGGACATGTCGGACCATTTTGACACTTTTTTGGGACCATTGGCATTTATACAGTGATCAGTGCTATGAAAATGCACTGATAACTATAAATGTCACTGGCAGAGAAGTGGTTAACCTGCAGGGGCGCTCTAAGGGTTAACTGCATTCCTTGTGTGTGTTACTAACTGTATGGGGGCTGGGCTGAGTGGGGGAGGAGAGTGATCGTGTCTCCTATACACAGGGAGCCTATGATCACATTCCTTCCCTGTGTCAGAAAGAGATCCGTGTGTTTACATACATGGACCCCCATTCTGTCACAGCAGGGGAGCGATCGCGGGTAGCCGGCAGACATCGAGTCCGCCCTACCCGCTCCCTGGTTCCCCCGGAACACAGTGAGCGCGCCACCAGCTGTGCACACGTGCTCACGATCCGTGATCTCGCAGCCGCCATCAGGTGACGGTGGTCCGCGATATCGAGCCACTTTGCCACCGTCAATCCACAGTGGGCGGTCAGAAAGTGGTTAAAGAAGAAAAAAGTTAAAGATTGTTTTGCAGATTTTCAGACAGAATTGTAATATATTATATGCTGGCCATACAAAAACAATGTCTTCCTTCAAAAAAAATGTCATCTTAAGAACGTTCGTTGGATTTACTAATCGTTAGTGGAGTCAAATCGACGTTCGTTTTCAACCACAGTGACAGGAAAATTTAGAAATAATAGAAAACTTCTTGGTCAAAGGAATTTTCAAACAGTGTAAAAAGAGCAGATAATCGCTACTGTGAGGGATTAACATACCGTGAAACAGTAAAAGTAATAATATATATTACTTATATATAAAATAAATACACCCAGAAGTAGGATATGTGGGCATTTTAACTAGGAGTCAGACATATAGCTATATGAAGGGTGGAAGGGTGATGGAAAACTTTTTTATATTAAAGTAGTACTGAAAACTGAGACTTTTTTTTTTTTTTTCAGTGGATATGATCATTATATATATATATATATATATATATATATATAATGATTAGACAGGTATCCTAAGATGGCCAGTAGGATCCCGATTATAGTAGCATTAGTGCCACGTCCTAATTGACATATGGGATTAAGAGAGTTTGGAAAAATGTGGACTTTATCGGCACATACTCAAGGTAGTATAAAAAGCATAGTTTATTGATCTACATTAAAAAATGTGGGTCTCCTGCCAAAGGGATACCCACTTGTACAATTATTAGAAACAGTATTAGAAAAACATAAACGACAGTCTAGGTGGTCCCCCATGGGCGTTAAGATGACTGCCCACCAGTCTCCTCTCCCGATGTGATAGCTACAGGGGGTGGAGGGCGGTTGGGTGCTGGGAAACCCCCGCTGACATCAGAAGAGGAGAGGAGGAGACTGGCAGGCAGTCGCCGAACAGTGCTCTGAAATAAGCTATTATATAGCATATTTTTATAAATGACAACCACTGCAGAGCTTACTGTTCTATAACAGACAGAACTATAGAAGGAAAACAACGGAAGCTTTATTGTCCTCTCTGGAGTGACGTATGTCAGCAGTGACATGTCCGCTGACATCCAATCCGCTCCGATCCGCCAAAAACAGACAGATGGAAACCCTATTTTCCATCCGCCTATTTTCCATCTAACAGACGGTCCGTGTTCATCCGATCCCCCATAGAGGAGAATGGAGCTGTGACAGGTCACTCCGTGCAGAGACTGTCTTGTCATCCGCCGGCACAGCGGGGATAAACGGATGGATCTCCGCTGAGCAGCGCAGCCCGTCAAAATGTGCTCCGCTCGTGTGAAAGGAGACTAAGTCCTATTTCTTTGCTATGTTGATATAACTATAACCATACTGTCCCCATCCCCATATTTGTGACATAACAATGTGTTTTACACAAATCAAGAATTTACAAAAGCAATAAATAAATACACTGTTACTTGTTGCTGTCTGTTGTGTGTGTGCATTCTGCATAAAAACAAAACAAAACATGCACTGCACCTATTCTGCCATGGTAGAAATAGTAATATATAAGTAAGGGGACATTTATATATTTAAAAAAAATAATTAAATCCATTTTGATTACTTCTTTATATACATATATATTATATGTATGCATTATATACACATAAAAAAATAATAATAAAAAGCACATAACCCCAATACTGAATATTATAAAACAATAAAACAATCTCTACTGTAAATGTAACGTATTTTAAACCCTAAAATGATTCTTAGTTAAAAATAACATATACATACTGTATATAAATCATATATATACATAACACATTTGTAGATATATAATTTTTTGATAAAGTATACTGTAGCTATAGTAATTTATGCTAGGTAAATAAATACGATGTAAAAAAAAGCATTGTGCTGGCATATATAGTGTAACACACCCCCTGCAGGCAGGTGGTGCAATGGCTGCATCATAGTGAGCATGAGTCAGCAAAGGAAGTACGCAGCAAGGTTACACAAGCTGAGGTTTGTTTTTAAAGCAGCATCTCCTGCTAATACAAATAGAGGAGAAAAGAAATCACATATGTACATCCTCTTTACAGAAAATATTACCGTAATCACTATCTTGCTTCACTCTATATGTGAGGGAAAGTATATTAGGGGGCCATGCTGAAAGAAAACTGTTTCTTTCTATAAAATGACTCCTGTACATTAGTCTTCTTTACAGTTTAACTAGGTTTCTCATTAGAATGCTGCAAAACCCTTATTACTCCACACGTGACCAAGCAACTTCAGCTAAACACTATTTAAAAATAATAGTAACCAACTGAATAGTCATACCAGGACTTGATTTAAATGACTGATTTCAGTGATTTATATATGAAACTGAAGTTAAAGAACCACTGTTGACAAATTGTATTCTGATGGCTGCACTTACAATTTACTATTCAGAGATTGGATAAAAAAGTGCAGTACACTTTTGATTAAATAGCACATTTATTTTTACAGGTCTATAAATCAGAGTTAAAAGGGACATAAGGAAAAAGATGGACAGGGGCAGTTGGGAACTATGTTATTATCCTCACTCAGGCATCCCTTTTATAGCCCACCCAATTACAAAAGCATTCAGTGGAGTATATGATTTGACTGCCTGGTTACCCAATTCCTGATAATTAAACCTAATGGTAAAAAAAGGCACAACCCATAAAAGAAAATCCAAGAAAATAGAAGGGAGAAAAAACAACGATTGAAGTAAATAACAGCTATATAAATCAGATCAGAGAAAAAAAGGCTTAGGCTAAGAGTTCTTGAGGTCATTGTCATTCTTTGAACTGAATAAGCTACATGATTTTTGAAAAATGGTAAGCATTGTCGTAAAATGTATCTCTCATCCACGTCACTTTATAATACAATGCCTTATCTCCCTGAGTTCAAGATTATGGCAGGGGCACAGGACCTTGCCAGCAAAATTCTCATGGTCAGAAGAGCTGCACTCAAACCAAGGCACACAGTTTATATACACATACATGAACTCTTACCTGCCAAAATATTTGTCATTATTCTCAGCCATTCTTGTAATACGGGTGCCCTGTAAGACAGAACAGACAGGTGCTGGATCTTTTTTGCAGGCTACACTGCATCTAAGCAATACAACCCTTGTCTAGGACTTGCCAAGAGTGTGCCTGGAGAATAAAGAAGCAGAAGCACATTCCCTTTTGGGATAAAGGTTTCTACATAAATGAATTAAGACTGACCATTGTAAGAACCCCTGTCAGTGTTGAAATATAACAGACTTACTGGCTGGATCACCAGGTGAAAGGAAAAAAAGCCTACAAAATACCATTAATGCAGCAACCACATTTAAGTTCTGGTAAGCTGCAATATATAATAGTTTTGCTTTTGGTTTTAGATATACTTTAAAGAGGTAGTAAAGTCTGCTTGGTGACTTTTACCTACAGGTAAGCGTATAATAAAGCTTACCTGTAGATAAAATGGATGTCTCCTAAACCTGCACCGTTTAAGAGCTATTTGCATGTTTTGCAGCAGGTGACATCACTGGCGCATGTGCATTGCACTCTGATTTGAGGGAATGTGGTGTCAATCCAGAGTTCTGTGCCACAGCTATGACTCCCGCATGCATGCGCCGGAGTGACGCCATAGTGGCTCAGCCATTCAAATGCCCAAAGCCCGCGAACGCATTAGGAAGACCGGGTAACAATAGAAGCCCTATAAGCGGTGTCTGCACATCACTGGAGGGCTTTGTTTTGCAGGTACATCTTTCATAATGTGCTAGTATGTGATGCATTATGCCATTAAAATGCAGTGAGCCCAGATTTTTTGTTTATTTGACCTTACTACTGCTTTAAGGGCTCATTCACGCCAGAATGTGGTTGCATTTGGCATGGTCTGTACTGTCTACATGCTTTTTCAAGTATCTACTTCCTTAAATTAGATCTAAATAAAATCTTAAAAAAGTTTCAACGTGTTAATATTATTTCAAAAGCCATTTTTTAACCTTTTTAGATACACAGCTTACATTAAAGCAGTGCCTAGTGATCCTGCTATGAAGTTGCTTTTTGGTGAAAATTCTATTTTGGGACGACCACAACCTGCTTATGTCTTCTGCATTGTTACATGTGCTCCCAATGGAGACTACAAGCGACCATGCTGATGCACATTACAGACAGGCGCCATTGGAGCACTTCCTGGAGACTGGAGGTGGTTGCTAAAGGACTGGAGCTCAGCATTACTAATATTCAAAAACAGATGAAAAAGGTGAACCAGTATTTTATTGTTAAGAAATGACAATTGTTTATGATATAGAGTGCTTTAGAAAACGTATTTTCATTTTGTTAGCGGTTAGGTCTACTTTAAGCCATTGCTATTTATCCCTTATGCTGCTGGTTATGGAAGAATAAATTAGATCACTTAACGCGAGGCCTGGAACCATCAATTTACTAAAAAATCTATAACAAAAAACTCTAGAACCCCTTCTAGTTGAGAAATATACAGTGTGTTTAAATACTGGATTACCTGAAATAAGATCCATTATCATTTTATGTAGTTGCCAATCCTGAAATTCTATTAAAATAGCTTTCATTCTATACATAGACTACATTTTAATTGTCAAATAAAGCAGTAGTTCTGGATTGATAAGCTTACATGTATAACTGCATACATTACCATTTAACACCACAAGGTCACTCAGAAAAAAAAAAGCCATGTAAGGGCTCGCTCACATTTGTGGTGTATTGCCTCCTCACTGCCTGCTTTAACCCCTTGATCCCTGCATTAGCACTAACATTGCACATGGTTGCAGTGCAATTTTAGAGCAGCCCTGTTCACTTGAAGGTGGTAGCAGTTGAAGGGAGTAAAACTGGGGATCAAACACAGGGTTTTTCTGCCCCCCCCCCCCAACAGCTAGTATGGACAAGCACTAAAAGAGGAGGCATTATAGTTCCCTCTCCAGCAGCCCATGCCTTGAAATGTCACTGCTTCACTGCTTTCCAGTCACTGAAGATATTCGACTTGATGAGTGGGCTGAATACCTGCAGCAGCAGGAAAGCAGTGAAACAGTGGCATCCTTATGACATGAGCTACAGGAAAGATAACTACAGCACTTTTACAGGGCTGTCAGGGTAAGGAGGTTGAATACCTGCTCCCTGAACTGCCAGATCCATTGTTTTTGGCAGGGGGAAGCAGGTATTCACACACCCAGAAGTGTGGAAAACCTACAGTATCTGAAGAGCAATTAAGCGGTGGTGTTTCAAAAAACCATAGTGTCTACTATGAGGAGCAGGTATGACGCACCTATAAGTGTGGAAGACCTTCCATGGCTGGAGAGCAGTAAAGCAGTGGTGTTTCAGAAAATTTCTGTTTCCAGTAGGAGGAGCAGGACCCAGAAGTGTGGAATACCACACTTGACATTGACATAGGTGTCAAACTATGAAATTCTGACAAAAAAAATAATATCAACTGAAGGAACCAATAGTTAAACACAATAGGCTGCACATGCTTTTCTTCTATTGTATAGCATTTGTTTGAACTTTATTAGCAGAATCCATTATCACTAGGAATAAATGATACAATTTGTTCCAAAAGAAACCGAAGACTGTTGTCAGTAACAACGGTTTTGGCTTCCACTTAACCTGTATGTACTGGACTTGGCAAAATACATATGTAATCTGATAAAGCAATACAAGTAGCAGCTTCACTTTTCTTTGCTTACATGTTTGTAAACTGTTCATCCTTGTATGTGATGTAATAGAGACAAGTTACAAGCCATATAATGTTTTAATTTAATTTATCCAGAAAGCATTGCCTTCTTAATGTTACCACAACAAAAAAAGTCACAAATGTGGTTAGAAATATTAATATCATTATTTTATTTATATAAATATATATCATTCTTATTTCTATCATTTTATTACTAGGAAAACTGAAATTGTTGGTAGACACCTATGTAAATTAAAAATACATCTTAAACATAAGCCTTAAAGAAAAAAAACCTCCAGTTGAAAAGCAGTCAATATCATTTCATAGAACAATGTCTTCCAACAGAAGTATTTCACCTGCCAGTGTCCCTATCCACCAATAAGATGATAAACTGGTGCTGGATTCCCACCCCCATCCAATCTTGTTTTGAGATCGTTCTCTAAACAGAAGCAGAAGCATAGTAAAGAATGTCATACGGAGGCTGTAGTATTGCCAATCTAGTGATTTGTAATGGTACAAAAGAAACAGGCAGGTAAATATGTTCTCAGTGTAAATTAAATTTGGTTCATTAATGCTAACCTGTACGGTTCATTTGTCTGCCTTCAAATTTGTATTAACCCTTGTGATGCTGCATGGAAACATGAACAACTTATAATATTACAGAGAATTCAATGTCCTGAACTTTTTCAGTGACATGCCTTTTATTGACATTGCTACCCCAGTTCTCCTCAGGCTTCTGGAGCAATTAAGTGCTGCTCCGCCATATTTAAAGAAATAATAATCCGCAATAAAATGCCACATAATAAAAGCAGTTATAACAAGAACAGAGAATACAAATGAGCAGCAAAGTGCCACAAACAATTCTAGAAAGATAAAATTAATTATATATATCTTACGTGATTTGAGCTTCTCCGGTTTCAAGGATGAGACTAAAACTACGCAGCTTGGCTCTTAAACTGTCTGTATTATTGCAAAGAAAACATCCACGCAGTTCACTAGCATGTCCCATAGAAAAAAGTGAAGTTAAGTTTTCGGGGAAGGGATTTATCATTATAACATCTGCTTTGTCACAGTAGAAGTGACGCAGTTTTCAGTACCTCCAGGGTTCTAGTAACACGTCTCTAAAAGCAGCCAGACTCTCTAAATATCATTTCGCTCACCCCCAATTGCTGCTGCGTAGGTTTGGGTAACCGCGTGACCTCCATGCATGGGTGGAAGATTCCAGAATCGCAGTTAACCCATTTGTAAACCCCAATTCCGAATATTGACGTCCTATGCCCCCACTCCGAACACATCGCCATTTCACCTCTTCACCCTGTCGGATAAAAAAATTCTCGATTTTCCAGCTGATCACAGATAAAAGCATAGAATTTTGGAGATGAGGTATTGGTTTATGAAAAGATGCTATGGTTATAGGAAAGCCCAGCCCACGATACTTCCGTAGCTCTCTTTCCTGCTGTAGCAGCAGCAGTAGCTGGTTTTCAGAGACCTGTCGACAGACAGTTTCTTCTCTATCTGTTCTGTGACGCAGCTGAAAATTCTCAGCTCTGCTCCCAGTGTCGCCTAATGGAACTGCATCTTGGGAGAACTGCTTTCATAACACTGCAAAGACAGGATGACGAGGGTTCTGCAAAAATTAAATAGCCTAGATTATTTTTTGGTAGTTACAAGGTGTAGAAATCTGTAAATTGACAGAAAACTGAAAAATATACAAGCTATATTAGTTGTTCAAAACACTCATTTAAACACAAATTTGTCTTTTAGTGCCATAAAGATGTATTTAAAATATCATAATGTTACCTATACACAAGAGGCACAATGCTCTCCCCCCAAATGCGTTTGTAGTAAATGCATTTCATATGTATTTGAAATGCATTCTCAGAAATGTCAAACCAGGTAAAAGCTTACAAGGGTGATACTAGTCAATAACAATAATAACCTTTGTAGCACACCCCTTAAGGAGCAGCAAGTAGAATGGGATCCCCCACCCTGCACAGCCAGGCACACCAAAATTTCACAGTCACTTCAGAGTCAGAAAACAGTTTCATGCTTTGTGTTTTTTTTTTTTGTTATTTATTGAGGGATTAGAACTTGGATGGGGATTGGGAATTATGGGATGCCCACTTGACTTCAGAACAACTTCAGGGACAACTTTCCCTATAAACAGTCTATATACACTCCTCTGCTTCCTCCAGCACCCGCTTGCTTGCAGAACTCTGCTGGCACACTGATTAGAAGACCCGACACCGCACTCAGATTTTGAGCAAAAAGATTTTGAGTCAGTGTCCAGCATACATCCCTGTGGTTACTGATCCTAGCACCACCTGTTCAGGCACTGCCAGCCCGCCTGGCTGAAGCTGCCCCTTTCACTAGCTCTCCTGGTTAACTTCTCTACAGTCCTACCAGATGGACACTCTCTCCACAGTCCTCCCTTGCTGAACGCTCACCAGCCCGGATGACTTCTCAGGAGATCTCCCAGATGTGCTGTCCTACTCCCGCTGTTCTCTCTCCTTGCTCCTGTGCCTCTAGGATGGGTTTCCTTCATGTGTTGTGGGGGATTCTTCCAGCACCCGAGCCCCAGACCCGAGGTCACCCCCCCAGACTAGGGGGCGCCCTGCTAGGGCCTCCGACAGCCTCCCTAGCATTCCATATCCATCTTCCACCTGACTGCCCCTGCTGGCATTACTCATGCCTATTTATGAGGTGGCGTGCCCCTGCCAGCCCATTACTGGGGATTGGCTGAGGTCCTCATAAATATTACAAGCAGCTTCTCCTAGCCTTCACCCACCATGACCAGAACATTCTCCAATATCCCAGAAAACGGGGGCACCAGAGAGACTACCAGGATGAGTCCTCCAGCCCAAAGTCACTGAAACCTGACCCAGATTCATAGCTCAGACTTGGCCCTGAGCTAAAATAAATTTACCTACACTAACAAACCTGTACTACCAACTAGCACACACTAGAGAGTGCTATACTTTATATATAGTGTCCTAAATGTACTTTTTCAATGTGCTTTACAAAATAAAAGAAGCAATGACAAGTAAAACACAAGATGAACAAAAAAAGGAATAGTTAGGTGAAAACTTGTCTAAAGAATATTTTTCAATTTTGATTTGAACGTTTAAAGGAGTTGCAAAGGCAGAAGGTTTTTTATCTTGGGATAAAAAACCTTTTGTGTTTAGTGCCCCCCCCAACACCCCCTAATTAATTACCTGAGCCCCATCTCTCTCCAGCGATGTCCACGAGTGCCTTAGCCGTCCAAGACTATCCTCCTGATTGGCTGAGACACAGCAGCGGCGCCATTGGCTCCCATGGCTGTCAATCAAAGTCAGTTAGCCAATCGGGAGAGGTGGAGTGGGGCTGGGTCAGGGCTCTGTGTCTGAATGGACACACAGAACTCTGACTCGGATTGGGTGCCCTCATAGAAAGCTGCAGGCTGTGGGGGCACCCAACAGGAGGGAGGGGCCAGGAGAGCAGAAGAGGAGGATCCAGGCTGCTCTGTGCAAATCCAACTGCACAGAGGAGGCAAGTATAATATATTTGTTATTTAAAAAGAAAAAAAAAACGACATTACAATCACTTTAAGGCTAGGTTCATACTGTTGTGCGGAGCGGCTCACAGCAGGGGTCCGGTGTGTCCCTGTTCACTGTTTCAGGTCCAATTTCGGTCCGAATTTTTGGCTGAATTCAGACCTGAAATGGACCAGAAGATGCACAGGACCCCCTGTGCAATTCGTTCCACAGCCGTCCTGGAGCTGTGTGAACTGGCTCCATTGAGAGCTGGTCACTGTCTCCTGACATGCAAATTGGATGCGGAGAAACCTGCATCCAATTCGCAATAGTGGGAACCCAGCCTAAAGCAGGTGACCCTTGGGAAAAGGGTTCCAGAGTTTGGGTGCATAACAGGAGAAGGTCCTGCCCCCCATAGAGTGTAGATGGGTTTGAGGAACACACAGAAGATCAGAATTAGAGAAGTGAAGGTAACGAGGAAGGGGAGTAGGATTGTAATATTTCAGATAGATAATTGTGTTTGCAATGCTGTGCAGAGCTTTTTAGGTTAGCATGAGGATTTTGAAAGTGTGAAACCTGACAGGTAGCCAGTGCAAGGACTTGAAGAGGGGAGTATTAAGACTAGAAGACACACAAGGAGTTTGGGTAGATGTGAGATACCCCCCGTCCTGGAAGAGGACAATACGTGGGTTTGAGACCTTGGGAAAAGGGTTCCCAGTGGACGAAATCCGACCCAAGGGTGATAACGCTTAACCTACGTCCAAAGAGGCGTAGGTTAAACGTACAGTCCTCTGTCACTGGTCGAGAGTTACCTCGGTCAAGTGTGTCGAGGTCCTGCCGACACCTTGCTTAACGTGTCCCCCAGGACACGTAGAAGACCAGGTAAAGTCCAGACTTAAGTCGGT
>BLSH010436776.1:222728-236498 GCA_018402905.1 Glandirana rugosa
TGACCCTGGGTTGGGGCTCTGGGGCATCTGGGAGGAGTGTGTGATCCTGGAAGGAGAGGCACATGAGATAGCAGAAGAGAGGACAACAAGAGAGAACACCCCAAGAGTCTCCAGGAGGACTACTGGTTGCAGCCAGGAGGGCTGGTGAGTGAGCACAGTCAGGAGGACTGGAGAGGCACGCCTGAGAGAACTGGGAGATTGCCGTTTGAGAGATGGGTGCAGAACCAGATGAGAGGACTGTGAAAAGGGCAGTGGAGAAAGGTCATTGCAGCCATGCTGGCTGGCAGGGTCTGAAGAGAGCTATGTGGGAGTGGTAACAGAAGAGAGGATGGCTAGCACCTGAACTTTTCTACACAAAAGAGGCCTCTGCCTACAAAAGGCAGTCCACTGAGGCTTAGCTGAGTTAGTGTGTCAGGCCTAACCATGCGGTGCTAGCTAGTCAGGAGGAGTGACAGTCTGCAGCCAGGGAAGTGCTGGAGGAAGAGTAACAGTATGCAGCACGTGAAATTGCATATAAAACAAAGGAAAAAGCCTTCAAAAAATACAAGGCTGAGGGGTCATCATCAGCATTTCAACTTTACAAAGAATGCAATAAGAAATGTAAAAGTGCAATCAGGGCGGCTAAGATAGAACATGAAAGGCACATAGCGGAGAAGAGTAAAAAGAACCTCAAAATTTTTTTAAGTATGTAAACAGTAAGAAAGGGAGGTCTGAACATATTGGCCCAATAAAGGATGAGGAAGGGAATCTGGTTACAAAGGACGGAGAGATGGCAAAAGTTTTCAATTTATTCTTCTCCTCAGTCTTCACAAGGGAAATGGAGGGGTTCAGTAACCAAGACAGTAATATTAATCTTCATAGCATGTCACAGTAAGCACTTTCATGGCTGAGGACAAAATTAGAAATAGGCTTGATAAACTCAACATTAATAAGTCTCCCAGGACCAGGTGGCTTGCACCCGAGAGTACATAAAGTGTATGTAAACCCACCACTCACCCTATATAAACTAATGCCACAATATTAATGTATATACAGTACAGACCAAAAGTTTGGACAGACCAAAAGTTTGGACACACCTTCTCATTCAAAAAGTTTTCTTTATTTTCATGACTATGAAAATTGTAGATTCACACTGAAGGCATCAAAACTATGAATTAACACACGTGGAATTATATACATAACAAAAAAGTGTGAAACAACTGAAAATATGTCATATTCTAGGTTCTTCAAAGTAGCCACCTTTTGCTTTGATTACTGCTTTGCACACTCTTGGCATTCTCTTGATGAGCTTCAAGAGGTAGTCACCTGAAATGGTTTTCACTTCACAGGTGTGCCCTGTCAGGTTTAATAAGTGTGATTTCTTGCCTTAAAAATGTTGGGGATTTATTCAAAATTGAAGGCATACTGAACCAGCATGGCTACCACAGCATCTTGCAGCAGCATGCTATTCCATCCGGTTTGCGTTTAGTTGGACCATCATTTATTTTTCAACAGGACAATGACCCCAAACACATCTCCAGGCTGTGTAATGGCTATTTGACCAAGAAGGAGAGTGATGGGGTGCTGCGCCAGATGACCTGGCCTCCACAGCCACCGGACCTGAACCCAATCAAGATGGTTTGGGGTGAGCTGGACTGCAGAGTGAAGGCAAAAGGGCCAACAAGTGCTAAGCGTCTCTGGGAACTCCTTCAAGACTGTTGGAAGACCATTTTAGGTGACTACCTCTTGAAGCTCCTCAAGAGAATGCCAAGAGTGTGCAAAGCAGTAATGGCTAAAAAGGTGGCTACTTTGAAGAACCTAGAATATGACATATTTTCAGTTGTTTCACACTTTTTTGTTATGTAGATAATTCCACATGTGTTAATTCATAGTTTTGATGCCTTCAGTGTGAATCTACAATTTTCATAGTCATGAAAATAAAGAAAATGAGTGTCCAAACTTTTGGTCTGTACTGTACATGCAAGCCTGCATGTATCCCTACCTTGCAAATGTCACCCCCTTCAGCAGTAGCAGCCCCACAGAACTTTGGAATCAGTGGGTAGGTCTCTTTGCTGGAGCACGGTGGGTGGAGGTGTGATGTCACAAGACTCCCCACCTACCTCTACACTCTACTACTTTGCTCTTCCAGAATTTTGAGAAACATAGTTAAAACTCAAGAAAGACACCACGTGACTTCAGCATTCCCAATTATGCTGAGGTGTACAGCAGCCAATCCTGGGAGAGCTGGAGAAGAAAGGAGGGGGGAGTGTGAAGCTTTCTCTGCTCTGTGCATGAGATAAGGGAATTATCTGTCACTCACACAGCATAGGGAAGAAACATCTCCTATTTCTCAGTTAGTTGTTTTCTTTCTTACTGAAAAAAGATGAGGGGATTGTGTAGAGCTGGACTAACTATTTGTGACAAGACTGGGCACAGATGACATAACATGCTCTACTCTACTAGGCTGAATTATTTTTTTTTTCAGGTTTATATCCATGTAAGTCGCAAGTGATAGCCAGACCATTGTTCCTAACTTTTATGCACAGTCTACTGACTGGAATGGTACCAGCTGATTGTAGAAAAGCCAATGTAGCACCAATTTTTTAAAAAAGGCCAAAATACATCCCTGGGAACTACAGGCAGTTAGCCTAACATCAATAATCTGCAAGCTCTTGGAGGGGATGATAAGGGACTATATACAAGATTTTTTTTTAAATTTCATAATCTTTATTTAGAAATTGTAATTTTCATTTTAAAATCAGCAAGAAAAAAAACACAATTCATTCACATCTTACATTCTACCCTTCCATTCCTAAAAGAAAGGAAAAAAAATATTTTATAGCATACTCCTTCTACTGCTATTTTTGTAACATTATACCTCTTATTTCTTGCCTAGAACTATATAATTAGTCTCACCATTAACATTATGGGGTTGATTCACTAAAACTGGAGAGTGCAAAATCTGGTGCAGCTGTACATAGTAGCCAATCAGCTTCTAACTTCAGCTTGTTCAATAAAGCTTTGACAATAAAACCTGGAAGCTGATTGGGTTCTATACAGAGCTGCACCATATTTTGCACTCTTTAGTTTTAGTAAATCAACCCCTATGTGTCTACCTTAGGCCTATATATATATATATATATTTCTTTTTTTACACTTTCCTGATCCCAGATCTTATTACTTATATCCCTCCTTGTAACTTGTTTTTCTAAATACCCTCCCCTTCAGGGTTACTTATTATTCCTTCTCTATAAAATTCTACTTAGTTGTTTTATCCAATCAAGGTCCCCATATCTTATTATATTCCTCCGTATTTCTTCTCTTAGCATAAACAAATCCCTCTTTCCCAACTGTAACATCCATTTCCTTAAGCCATTCTGCCTGATTCTTTGCTATCCATCTTTTCGCTATTAATTTTCTAGCCAAGAAAAGACTACTAGTTATCGCTATCTGTTTTTTGTTGGACATATATTTTTTCCCACCTATATATCCCAATATACACCCCACAGGAGACAATTCCACTGGTGTTCCAAAAACTTGATATATAGTTTAAGGATTTCTTCCCAATATCTATGTAATTTTGGGCACCTCCATATCATATGGATCAGGTTGCCTTCTCTGTCCCCACAGTGAGGACAGTTTGCATCCTGTCTCTGTCTCAATCTCTGTGGTATGTAATATGTTCTATAAAGCCAAAATAAATGTGAGATCCTCTGTGATGGAGACAAGGACACTATGGGTTCCACTTCTAGTATTTTTTTCCCATTATTCTGTTGTTATATCCCCCATATCTCTTTTCCAACCCTTTTTACATAGAAGTTCTTTTTTCCCGACCGTCACTGCCTCACACATATCTCCATATAAGACTGTTTTGCCTCTGTCACTTTTTGCAGATTTGTTATTTCACACCATCTCAATGGATTTACCTGAAATTGTTTATCTAAGGCGTGTCTCAACTGTAAATATACAGTACATAGACTGTCTAGATATTCCGTATTCCTCTCTCAGCTCTTGAAATGATTTAAGGGTCGTGTCATTATACGGTTGGACTAATCTTCTTGTGCCTCTTTCTTCCCACTCTTTATTCCTTTCCACTCTTTCAGTCTCTTGCAGGGATTTATTGTTCCATATCGGAGAATACTTTGTGAAACTCTGATATCCCAGTGTTTTTTTCACCGTTTCCCATAGTTTAATTAATGCAAACGTGGGAGTTTCAAATGGGAAGGAGCCTGCCTCCAGCGACTCCAATAGTGAGCTATGGATTATCCCTATACTTATCAATTTCCCTTCAGCACCTCCCTCCTCTAATATGTTGCATCCTCTCAGATGCACCAATCATGCTGCAAAAAAAAAAAACACCATGGCTAAGGCACAGCAAATCCCCCTTTATTTTTGGGACGTTGTAGCACACGTAATCCTACCCTGGCTTGTTTTCCTTTCCATATTAGCTCTCTGAAGATAGTTTCCATTTTCTGGGACCAGCACTTAGGTGAGTTTTGTAGTACATACAGGAGCTGGGGTAGCCAAATCATTTTTAACAGATTATGTCACGTACCTGGTGGGGGAGTCTGACTTATGCAGTGGGTAACCTTTCTTACATAAACAGGAGTGCAGGGAGGCATGAGGGTCGGACTGGGTCTCTGATGGTGATGTGCAGGTGCTTGGTGAGCTCGTGCAAGCAGAGGCATAGTGGTGCAGGCCAGGTCGGTAACAGGCTGGCGGTGCAGTAGAGAAGGGTTAGGCAGGAGAATAGTCGGGCACAGGCAGAGTTTGTTAGCAGCAAGGCACAATGGAGCAAGCAGAAGAGTGGACGTGGAAGCCGAGGTCAGTGCAGGCGGAGATCAAAGCAGGGTCAGGACAAGCCGGGTCACAGGAACAGATAATCAGGATAACAGGTCACTCAGGAACACACAAACGCTGTAGAACGGACAGCACTGATTGCAGGGTGCTGTGAGCTTAAATGGCCGCTTTGGCACCAGTGCTGGCGCATACACGCGCATAAGCGTGTGCAAACACACACGGACGTGCGCACACGCTATGTGTGCCCGCGCATAAGCCTTCCAATGGCCCCGGATGATTCCTTACAGATTACTTCTACCTGCGACCAACAAGGATAACCGATTCCACACTTTTCTTACCTTTACATCTTTCTATTAGGGTCATTAAGTTATCTCTTATATAATGTCTAGGGTCTTTATTTATTTGGACTCCTAAGTATTTCATTTTATCCAATACTCTTAACCCTAAACTTTCTGTCCCTAAAACTGGTCTTTCCATATCTACCGGCAGAAGACTTGATTTCTCCCAGATTTCTACCCCTCTATCTATCCACCTGGCTGCATCGGGGGGCTGAATACAAGTGCATGCAGGGCCCGATTGGCCATAAGGCATACCGGGTATTTGCCCAGTGGGCCTGGGCCACTTGTCCTTGTGGGGCCCAAAGCTGAGTAGCCCCTTGAGCCTGCACGCCTCGCCCAGCCTGCCCGCGCCTCCTGCCGGCCACCCATTAAGTCTGCGGTCTCTGCATCCGGCCTTCGGTGCCCAGGGGGCGGAGACTACCAATCAGCTGACAGGTGAGTCAGTCTCTGAAGGGAAGGAACTGAGAGACGACTCCCCTGCGTGAGCTGTGACTCACAGCCTGTGAGGGGACCCCATTGCCTAATCCAAAAGATAAGTGTCACAGTGACACAGACTGCTGCTGACTGACACATGGAGGGATCCAGAGAGCAAGTGCTAGTGATTGTGTTGTATATCCCCAAGGTAAGAACTTTTCAGGTGGGGGGGCTGGGATGAAGGTGTCTGTCCCTCCAGATAAAGCGACTGACCATGGAATGAAGGGTGGAGAAGAAACCCACAGGCACACCCAGTGGTATCATCTGCATGGTAAACAAGATTCGTGGAAGTATGTTCATTTTCAGTATATTTATTTTACCTAGGAATGGGGCCCATCTGCGAAGGTCAGTTTTAATCTCATTTAATAGTGGAACGTACTTATGTTTTGAGAAGAGAGGCGAGGGGTGATAAAAATCCCAAGATATTTTAATTTGTCTACTTGCCATTGGAATGGGAAAAGAGGTTTAACCACTTCCTTACTGGGCACTTAAATCCCCCTCCTGCCCAGACCAATTTTTGGCTTTCAGCACTGTCGCATTTTGAATGAGAATTGCGCGGTTGTTTGGCGTTGTACCCAAACTAAATTTATATCATTTTTTTCTACAAATAGAGCTTTCTTTTGGTGGTATTTGATCACCTTTGCGTAATTTCTGATCGCCGCTATAAACAAAGAGCGATGATTTTGAAAAAAGAACAATATTTTTTACTTTTTGCTCTAATACAAATCCCCAAAAAATAATAATAAAAAAAAATATTCATCAGTTTTGGCCAATATATATTCTACATATTTTTGGTAAAAAAAAAAAAAAAAAATCGCAAATCGGCATATATTGATTGGTTTGCGCAAAAGTTATCGCGTCTACAAACTATGGGAATTGATTTATGGGGTTTTTATTATTTATTTTTTACTAGTAATGGCGGCAATCTGCGATTTTTATCGGGACTGCGATATTGCAGCAGTCATGTCGGACATTTTTGACACTTTTTTTGGGACCAATGACATTTATACAGAGATCAAAAATTTAAATGTCCACCGATTACTGTATAAATGTCATTGGCAGTGAAGGGGTTAACCTGCAGGGGGCAGTGAAGGGGTTAACAATGTTCCCTGTATGTGTTCTAACTGTGGGGGGGGGGGGGGGCTGGCTGGGACATAACAGATCTAACTGATCCCAGTGACAGGGATCAGTAGATCTGTTATGTCCCCTTCAACAGAACGGAGAGCCGCCGTATTTACATCGGCGGTTCCCCGTTCTGCGGCTCTGACAGGGGATCGCGGGTCTCGGGCGGACATTGGAGCGTGCACATTGCCAGGACGTCCATGGACGTCCACCCGGCAATTCAGATCCACGCTGGGGCCATACTTCAGCTATAGAGCAGATCTGGATTGGTTTAGGAGCTCTGCCTCCACCTTCGGGATATTAATATTCAGGATTTCCGATTTAGATAGATTTATTTTAAAGTTAGATATGGATTGGTAGGTGTTAAAGGCCGCCATTAAGTTAGGGAGGGAGATTCACAGCTGTTTTATGAAAAATAGGATATCATCCGCATACGCGGAATATTTGTGGTTTCGGGGGCCTATTTTTATGCCTTGTATACACATAGTGTGTCTAATGGTAGCTAAGAAGGGCTCAAGCGAGATAGCAAAGATCAGGGGTGAAAGAGGGCACCCCTGCCTAGTGCCATTATGTAGTGTAAAGGAATCACTAAGAAGGCCGTTTATCCTAATTTGAGCTGTAGGGTTAGAGTACAAGGTCGAGATGCGACAAAGCATTTTGGTACCTAAGCCAAAGAATTTTAAGGTTGTCACGAGGTAGTCCCAGTCCACAATATCAAAAGCTTTTTCAGCATCCATGGATAGAAGTAGAGTGGGCTGGGAGTTCCTGCGAGCAAAGTGAATAAGTGAAAGGGCACGTAGGGAATTGTCTCTAGCCTCCCTGAATGGAATGAAGCCAGTTTAGTCAGCCGACACCCATTGTGGAAGAAGAGGGCTTAATCTGGTGGCAATGACTTTAGCATATAACTTTGTATCCACATTCAGTAAAGAGATGGGTCGATAGCTTCTACATACCGTGGGGTCTTTACCCGGCTTAGGAATGATGGTTATATGTGCAGCTAAAGATTCCGTCCTTAAACCCAAGGAGCCAGAGACCGAATTTGCGTAGGATACCAACTGTGGTAGTAAAATTTCGTTAAAAATCTTATAATATTGGACCATGTAGCCGTCAGGCCCAGGGGCTTTCCCCAATGGTGTGGCCTACAGGGCTTTTTGGAACTCTTCTAGCGAAAACTCTGACTCCAGTTGTTTAAGGGAGGCAGGAGACAATTTGGGTAGCTTCACTTGCTTCAAATATATGAGTATACGTGCATGTTTTTCTACAGGGTTCAGGGCTGATTGTTTCCCCTGTACGTTGTAAAGGGAGGAGTAGAATGTTCTGAAAGCCTTTGCTATTTGCGGGGAAGTGTGGACCAGCTCACCTGAGGGGAGTTTAATTTTGGAGATAAAGGAGGCCTTTTGTTTTTCCCATATGGATCGTGCTAGGTATCAGCCAGGTTTATCTTCCCATACGTATTTTAATTGAGAAATTAAGTGAAATTTACATTTAGTCTGCAGGTTGAGGGGGTCCTTGAGTTTTTCCCTTTCTAATGTGAGGGCCTCCAGGTGTGCCCTATGCAGAGATTGTTTATGTTGGCTGTCAAGGACAGCCACACAGTGCTTGGTTTCTGTGAGTTGTTGGGTGAATTCCCTCTTTTTCCTAGCTCAGAGTTCGATCAGTTTCCCTCTTATAGTGGCCTTGTGGGCCTCCCATAGTAGTGCTGGAGATGTCTCCGGAGAGGCATTCTCCTCAAAGTAGTTGAGTAGTGAGGTAGATAAAAGGGAAACATTTGCTGGGTCTGAAAGGAGGGAATCATTTAGTTTCCAATTGTTAGTTCGGGCTGGAAGAGAGAGAATGACCAGCTTGACTATGACTGGGGCATGATCAGAGATGGAGGCAACACCAATGGAGGCCGCACGTAGAAGGGGAAAGTGAACATGGTAGAGGAATATGTTGTCAATTCTAGAGTATGTCTGATGAGTTTTAGAAAAGTATAAGAAGTCCCTATCTTTGGGATGTGTCAGTCTCCACACGTCCATTAATTGTAAATTGTGTAATTTTTTTTTTTTTTGATTGTGGCCAGCCTTTTAAAGGGGATATTGGAGTGTCCATGGGAAGTATCCATAAGTGTCAAGTGTCATATTTAGGTCCCCAGCTAATATGATAAGCCCCTCAGCAAATTTTGATAGTTCAGCGAGGACATGGTGTGAAAAGGAGGGTTAATTATAATTGGGGGAGTATACATTTGCTAAGGTACACTGGGTGTTGCCTATGGAGCCCTTGAGGAATAGGAAACGTCCATGGTCATCCACTAATCTGCCCTTAAGTTGAAAAGACACGCTCCTGTCGAACCCAATGGCCACTCCCTTTGCCTTATTGGTGTCTGACAGACTGTAGTACCAATGTGGCATGTGTGGAGAGAATCAGTTCTCTTAGGAATTGATGCCGCTTTGCAGCGGTATTTAAGCCCCTAACATTGTAAGATAGAACGTTCAGGGTGGCCATTGAGTACGCATGGTGTGGTCAGCATTTCCAGTGCTCTCCCAGCTCCCACACAGAGAAAGAAAGAGGGGATAGGAGGGGAGAAGAGAAACAAAAAGTAGAGGGGTAACAGGAGATGTCATACATTAGACATTTGTTGGTCAACCGTATTCTGGCACTGGGAAGTAAAATTACGTCACGCAGGGTACTGCAGTGATCCCTTAGGGGGTGAAGACCATAAACTGTCAAAAGAGAACCATTAGGTAAACCTGAGGTTGACAAAACACAACGGTTCACATCCGTCATCCCCAGCGGGAGGGGGGCTAGGGACACAGGAGCCAGGTGTAGAATATAACCAAACGTAACTTCTCTACAACACATGGCCTCTCAAATGAACATTAAACAGTAAAATAACCATAGGCAACATGCAAAGTGCTGTGTGTATATATAGAAAACAGGCAAGAGTAACCAAGAGTCTTTTCAGTATATGAGACCCCAATATTATGCTAGGATAATGAATAACATTTCAAAGAATTAAAAGGTCATTGACCACGGGCCGGGAAGGTATCCATAAGGCCCTAAAAAAAAGAAGAAACTCCAGGTATTGGAGCGAGGTCAACAAAGTGAGGGTTGGAGTAACCCATGTTTCTTTGAGGAACCTGGAGTCGCTGGAGGTTTCTTTTTGGAGGGTGTCTTGTGCCATTGCAGATCTGTTACCGCAGAGAAGATTGGGATTGAATCATGCTATCCAGGGAGTTCGACAGGCGGCATGCGAATGTCTTGGAAGAATGTCGGTAGGTCCTCATGGAATTGGAGTGTAGACGAACGCCCCTCCTTGGAGGCTGTGAGGCAGGCTGGGAAGCCCCATCTGTAAGTGGCTCCATCCCTAAGGAGTTGATCCAACAAGGGCCTAAGAGCCCTGCGCCTCTCCAAGGTATCCTTTGAAAGATCTGGCTATATGTTGAGGATGGCGCCGTCAAAGTCTGTAGTCGGGGAGGATCTAACAGCATTCATAATAGCATTTTTCTCCTCAAAGTAGTGCAAACAGCAGATGACATCCTGCGGAAGATCTGCAGAGAGGTTCCGTGGATGGAGCGCACGGTGCACCCGACCAAAGCGTAAAGGATCTGTGACTGGTTTCTTCAGAATTGTATTGAGTATTCCTCTGATGGTGAGTTCCAGGTCGCAGTCCTTAGTGGCTTCAGGGAGGCCACGGATGCACAGATTATTCCTGCGATTTCTGTTTTCCAGGTCCTCGAGCTTATAAAGAGCCGATTGGTGAGCGATCGCAAGCTGGGTAACAGTGTCTTGCAGCTCCTTGATGGCTGTGGGGTGGATGTCTTGCTGCGCCTCCGTGCTCTCCACTCTGGCGAGGACATGTGCCATGTCTGTTCGTACAGCGGAGATCTTTCTTGATGGATTTCTCCAAGCTGCGGAACATGCCCGCCAGTTCCTCCTTAATCCCGCTCACCAAGGAAGATACCTCGGATCCCGCGGGGGAGCCGGGTCCTCCATCAGCTCCGAGCAGCAGGAGGCAGGGGAGCTGTCCCATAGGGAGGCCGCGTGTGTGGAGGGAGATCTGCTCGACCTCAGGGTTCGGGCCTAGATACTCCTAGCGCCGGGACTGCTCTTGTCGCTCGCAAAGAAGTGCTTAATGGAGCCCGAGGTAGACAGCTGTGTGGCGGAACCTTTCCTGGTTCTCTTCACTCCTGCTTTGTGTGGTCTTGGGGTCTTAGAAGGCATCATCACGGTATTTAGGCCAGTGTTGGAGACGGAGCTTGGCTTAGAAGCGTCTGCTCAGCGCCATGCATAGACCACGCCCCTTCAAGGCTTTACATTTACTCCTTTTATATAAGAAGGAAGAAGATAGGGAGTTAGTGATTTGGTTTGTAAGCTTCCCCATAGTGTAGAGTCATAGATGAGTGTAAAATTGTGAAGAGAGGAAAAGTGGTTGTAGTTGTGGTAGAAATCTATAGAGGACACCAGAGCAGTATATGAGTTTCCTATGGGATGTGTGGATGTGAAGTCAAACACGCAAGAACAAGACGATGTCACGCACGTGACGTACTGACGTGAGACATAAATATACGTAATGATGCAATTGTGTGATGATGCGATGACGCAAATTCACATCCTGGTCAATGAAAGTGAAGGGGAACCTATAAATGATTGGTACATGGTGGAGGCACTATTTTGATTTTTCCTCACTTTAGAGCACATGCACTGAGCACTTTTATTTTGTTTACCCCTGATAACGCCACGGAATAGATAGTGACACGTGTTGGGTATTGGAAAGTATTTTTTGCTCTAACCACATTTATTTTTGATATATTTTTTATTGGGGATTTTCCAGGACCTTTGAATGGAAACTGATATAGGATTTTGTCGATGGTGGAGGAGGAAAGGTTTGGAGCTAGTTTAGGGATGTGAACAGGATGGAATTTGGAACAGTGGCATGACAGGCTTTAGGGAGGTCATCTAAGCCCTTCAGTATTCACTGACTTTGCTTAGAAATAGTCCAAGCCTGTCGACAATTAAAGGATGTTGCAAGCAGCAGTCATCCCCTATACCCCTACTGTATGAGGAGAGGATCGATTACCATCTATAGGGGAATTTTCCTCTTTCCACATCCAACTAATGACCTGTTTATTATAACTATATGGAGTAATCAGATGATGAGAAATCTGATGATGAGATATTTCCATTTGCACACCTAATGACATAACTGTTTCTGTGGGATCCTGGCATATCCTTATAGGAAAAAATGTTTGCGAGACACTACACGACTACTCTGTAGAATTTAAATTGAAGATATGTGCAGACATGCATAAAAGAATGCATCCAAGATCTGATGTGCATTGGTATGTAGAACTCCTAGGAGAAAGATGCATCCAATCAGTATCACATTTAGTATCTAAGAAATTATCATTTCATTCTGCTAAATAATATTCTGGTTGTCAAATTGTGGAAACTTGTCAGATGGTAATATAAATATACTTGGGATAGTTGGCATTAAGGGTATATCTGCTAGAGCAGGGGTAGCAAATTAAAATTGAAGGAGGTCTGGTAACTAAAAATGATTCCGGCCGAGGTCTGAATCAGAAGTCTGTGCCATGAAAGATTGTACAAGCCTTCTTTCCTGTTTTGGCGCAAGCACACTTTGGTAATACTCTGTAAACATCCGCAATAGCATTCCCCCTTACATCAGGTGCCCCTACCAGAGTAATTCATTACATCGGGTGCCCCCATCAGACGACCACCATAAATCATAGTGCCCCCTTACATCAAGTGTCCCCATCAGAGTGCCCCCTTACATCAAGTGTCCCCATCACAGTGCCACCTTACATCAGGTGTTCCCATCAGAGTGCCCCCTTACATCAGGTGCCCCCTTAATATAATATGTGCTCATCAGCATGCCCCCTTAACACGTGCCCATCAGCATGCCCCCTTAACATGTGTGCCCATCAGCATGCCCCCTTAACACATGTGCCCATCAGCGTGCCCCCACTAACACATGTGCCCATCAGCATGCCCCTTATTTTATGTTAAGGGGCACTCTGGTGGATACATTAATGTAAAGGGGCATGCTATTGGGCACATTTTGTTGTGCCCATCAGAGTGCCCCTGAACCTAAAATGTGCCAATCAAAATGAACCTTAACATAAAATAAGGGGCATGCTGATGGGCACATTTTATGATAAGGGGCACTCTGATAGGTATATTTAATGTTAAGGGGCACTCTAATGGGCACAACAAAATGTGCCCATCTGCGTGCCCCTTAACATAAATTGTGCCCATAAGTGTTACTCCCAAGATAAAATATGTCCATCAGCATGCCCCTTAATATAACATATATCCATCTGCGTGCCCCTTAACATAAAATGTACCCATTAGAGTGCCCCTTAACATAAAATAAGGGGCATGCTGATGGGCACATATTATAAGGGGCACTCTGATGGGCATATATAATGTTAAGGGGCACTCTGATGGGAACAAAATGTGCCCATCTGCGTGCCCCTTAACATAAAATGTGCCCATAAGTGTTAATCCCAAGATAAAATATGTCCATCAGCATGCCCCTTAATATAAAATATATCCATCTGCGTGCCCCTTAACATAAAATGTACCCATTAGAGTGCCCCTTAACATAAAATAAGGGGCATGCTGATGGGCACAAATTATAAGGGGCACTCTGATGGGCATATATAATGTTAAGGGGCACTCTGATGGGAACAACAAAATGTGCCCATCTGCGTGCCCCTTAACATAAAATGTGCCCATCAGTGTTTGAGGACGGGAGTTCCAAACACCCCGTGTAAAAAAGGATTCCACTAACGACTACCCGTATAAAAAAATTACACGTGTGACTACCCGTATTAAACAATTCCCTGTGTGACTACCCGTATAAAACAACACGGGTAGTCTGACGTGGAGTCGTATTTTACACGGGTAGTCTCACGGGGAATTGTATTTTACACAGGCAGTCGTACGATGAATAAAATACAATTCCCAGTGCGACTACCTGTATAAAATAGAATCCTCATTGTGACTACCCGTGTAAAATACAATTCCCCGTGCGTCTACCCGTGTAAAACAA
>BLSH010436776.1:260240-271743 GCA_018402905.1 Glandirana rugosa
ATAGGTCCTACACTTGGTCGTTGGAAAACCCACGGTCCACCAAAACGATCGGTAAATCGATAACTCGTCACTCGTTTACACAACAGGTATTCCAAATCCTTACAGAGATACCCTTACAAACTGGTAAGAAGGTCTTCACGTAAACACTCCAGTCCGTGACTATAACCTACTCTTCCGGACCGAGCGTCAGAGACGAGATTAAGCCGGTTTTCCACAAGAAAAACCCAACTCCAGTCCTGAGACACGTCCGGTCAGTTCAAGGAGGTATGGTTGAAGGGAGTAGGTACAGAAATACCGGAAACGAAACACGTGATCACGTGTCAGTACAACCTTGTCCTTCCCCCGTAGGGGTCCAACATGACTGTGCACTAGTGCACAAAGCAAAGGCCATAAAGACATGGATGAGGGAAGTTGGTATGGAGGAACTTGACTGGCCTGCACAGAGTCCTGACCTCAACCCAAAAAGAACACCTTTTGGCCGAATTAGAGCAGAGACTGCGAGCCAGGCCTTCTCATCCAATATCAGTGCCTGACCTCACAAATGCACTTCTGGAAGAATGGTCAAACATTCCCATAGAGACATTCCTAAACCTTATGGACAACACATTTGCTCACTGCTCAATAGCTAAATGGCTAGCAAAACCACCTGGCACCCAAAAGGTTGCTGGTTCACATCCTGGATATGTTAATACTTGTGTTGAAGTTTATAATAAACCCCTCGTTGGGTTTCTCACCACAATCCAAAGACAAGCTGGAATTTTATTTATCTCTTGTCCAAATAGTCTGTAATGTAAGCAAGTTATTTTGGGACTTTAAATTGGAAGCTGCAGCCAGGGACTTGGACATTTCAAATTGCAGGGTTTACACTGCACAGGTTCATCTGGTTAGAAAACTGTTGCTTCGATCAGTGTTTCTCAACTCCAGTACTCAAGGCATCCCAAATAGGGTTGCCACATCATCCCTTTAATCCAGGACACATATGAATTACACAGGTTCTGAAGCTAATTTAATGCAGATAAGGCACCAAGTGAGTTTAATTACCACCTTAATCAGCCAGAGAACCTGTGTAATTAATATGTATCATGGATTAAAGGGATGATGTGGCAACCCTAATCCCAACAGGTCATGCTTTCAGGATTTCCCTCAGATGAAACAGCTATGGTAATTACTAAGGCAGTAAAACTGATCAAATCACCTGTGAAAAATAATAGAGAGCCTGAAAACATGACCTGTTGGGGGTACTTGAGGACAGGGTTGATAACCACTGACTAAAGCCTCGTACACACAGGACAACGATCGTACGTACGATTGTCGCAAATCGTATGTTGGATAATGTAAATTGCATACTGACTGCACTACAGGATCGTACGAGCACAGAAGAACGTTCAGGTGCATGTAATTAGCATCTGGCCATTCCTGACTTCTGAGTATGTTTTGCACAATACAACTTGTTGTACCAACTGCTCTGTACACACGATACAATGGTCGTATGAGCACTTGTTGGTACGACCAAGTATTCTAGTCTGCTCATACAACTCCCTTGTACGACCGTCGTATGTTCGACTGTTCTAATCGCGCATACAAACGATCGATATCGCATACAACGGTCGTTAGTACGACCTGTTGTATACGATCGTCGTCCCGTGTGAACGAGGCTTTAGAATATTTTCCTGGACTTATACTGATCCGAAGAACATAGCCAAGGGTTAACACAGCAAATAGTATTGGTATGGCAGCCTCTCAGGTGAAATAAATTAGAAAAGAAAGATTGAAAGATACTGGTGGGCGTTTACTTCTAGTGGGTGTGTGCCAGTGCTAGCTTATATAAGGAACTTCAGGGGGGGGGTACTGGTTTGGCCTGATGAGAGGTCAGGTTTGGTGCTGTGGTTTTTGGGGAAGAAGCAATGATATTATGCTAATGACAAATGTTTTACTAGAGCTGTTTGTTTGCTGAAATGATTGTGCATTTTGACCATCAAAAGTGGCCTGATTTTACCATGCTGTCTGATTGGGGTGTGTATTGTTTGTCTTATACTCACCAATGTTCTTGGTTTAATCTGCGCCTTTTGTAATGTTATGTTTTAATGCTTTGTTAGAATGACTGTTAATTATCTTTCAGTAATTTTGCAGCTAATAATGTCATGAGGGTGTTTAGTCATTTTATGAAATGTGTGTGCAGTTATGGATGGTGAAACTAAAATTGACCACTGTAAGGATTAGTCCAATTTTAGATTGTAAGCTCCTATCAGCAGGGCCCTTCAAACCCAATTGCTGTTTTGCTAAATGTGTATATACTGCAAATACTTTGTTGCCAGTAAATATGTACATACTTGTGTTGGCAAAATAAAATGAAATTGATTTTGCTTGTTCTCATTTGTAACTTCTTAAATTAGTTTTGGAGGGTGGTGGTTTTGGGGAAGTGTATTACCGCCTTAGGACCAGTTCACACTGCTGCGGTGTCCGAGAGCGGATGTGATTCGCACTGCAGTGCAAATCACATGCGATCTGTGCTATGCAAATTCAACCATACAGATAGTATGGCTGAATTTCCATTGCACCCTGACCAAACTCGCAAAGGACCTTTTTTTGTTACGCAGCAGAATCAGATCACACGGATGTTTACATCCATGCAATGTATTCCTGTCCGAATTTGCAGTTCGCAGTGCGATCAGCAAACTGATTTGGGGGTGGCATTAGCTTTCTATTGACACACCAGCAGTTTGTATATGGCACTGTGAACTATCGAAGTCGTGTGAGATGTGGGGATTCGCAGGGTTCCCATATCGCACTAGTGTGAACCAGCACTGAGAAGTCATCGTCTCATTTATATTTGTATAGTCCTTACAGATATACATCAGCAGGAAGAGTAATGTGGCTGGAAACAGGAAGTGCTGTGTGCACATGGGCTGCAAACAATTGTGTGGTGATGCCAAATAAATCAATGAACCCCACCCACACCACATATAGCTCCCACATCCTCCCCTACATTGATCAAAAATGTAATTTCAACTTGCTTGCGGCTATAATGTATTGTCCCCCACCCCCCCAAGTCCATACCATGCCCTTTGGCTCAGGGATGGATTTTAAGGGGAAGGCCACTCCAAATGTTATTACAAAACACTGGGTGATTTCCCCCCGAACTCCATACCCTTTCTGCGCATGCAGCCTGGAGGTCAGGATGGGGGGGGCAAGTGAGGACCTGCCCCCCTCCTGGAACAAACCCACCTTCCTCAGAGCCTCTTGTACCTATGTTGATGAGGACAAGGGCCTCTTCCTGACAACCGTGGTGGTTGGGGGGGCTGATCAAAATTTGGAAGTGCCCATTAACAAGGGGGCCACCAGAACCTGGCCCCCCATGTGAATGGGTATTGGGTACATCATACCCATTCACCTAAAAAGTTTAAAAATGGAGACTTTTTTTGTCCCATCTTTTATGTTAAAGTGTCTTGCGATGTACATCCATGGTCAATAGGGATGGTCCCCCGGTTCGACTCAAAAGTATGTTCGAATCGAACATCAGGGGGGTTGCCGAATCCTGAACATTATGGGGTGCTGGTGGGAGATTTGAATGGCCCATAATGCAGTGAAATTGTGGGGGAATGCTGCCCGCTGATTGGCCAAAGCATGTACATGCGCTTTGGCCAATCACAGCATGCTCTACTGTGAGAGCCACAATTGGCCAAAGGAAGGGTGCCTTTGGCCAATCATTGCTAAGCGGCTCTGAGTCCACACCCACACTATATAAGGCCACTTACACAGAGGCCAAATATAGTGAAAACATTTGCGGATATAGCAAAAACGTAGGCAGTGGCATAAGAATATATATGTACAGTATGGTGTATATATAATACACTGCATTTATTTATTTCAGGGACTTGTATAGCCCTGTCGCTTTACATATATATTGTACATTCACATCAGTCCCTACCCTCAAGGAGCTTACAATCTATGGTCCCTAACTCACATTCATACATATATTAGGGCCGATTTAAACAGGATCTACTTTACCTACCTGCATGTCTTTGGAGTGTGGAAGGAAACCAGAGTACCTGGAGGAATCCCACACAGACACAGGGAGAGCATGCAACCTCTAGGCAGGTAGTGTTGTGATTGAACCAGTGACCCATTTGCTCCCAGGTGAAAGTGCTAACCACTACACCACTGTGTAGACTATATACAGTGCATGCACACTCGGGAAAGGGTCTGGCATAGATTTTAAGAGGAACTTCACGCCAAAATTAAACAGAAATTTTGGGAAGGGGTCCCCCGCAAAGTCCCTACCAGGCCCTTCAGGTCTGGTATGGATTTTAAGGGGAACCCCATGCCAAATTTTGGGAAAATGGCCTGGGGTCCCCCCACAATGCAAACCAGACCCCAAAGCACCCTCCCCATGTTGAGGGCATGTGGCCTGATAAGGTTCGGAGGGGGCACACTCACTCGTCCCCACCCCCCTGCCATGCCAGGGCTGCATGCGCGCATAAGGGTCTGGTTTGGATTTTGGGGGGAGCCCAACACCATTTTTTATAAATTTGGTGTGGGGTTCCCCTTAAAATCCATACCAGGCCCTTCTGGTATGGACTGGGGGGGACCCCAACGCAATGCTTTTTCAGTGATCTTTATCTATATTGCAGGGAACCAGCAATAATACCAGCCATGATCGATTTTGAATGACAATTTTTCCTTTACAAATGTCATTTTGCGGTGCCGCTGTTCTAAACATCACAGTGATCCATACTAAGGGGACCCTTCAAGCACGATATTTAAGCACTTACCACCCGCCCACCGCAGCGTGATGTTATAGCAACCCGCCCTCACCTGACAGCAGCTGCGATGACTAGCATTGTGAGCGCGCGCAAGCTGCTGGAGGCACGCTCGCGCGCTCACTGTGTTCCGGGGGGCAGTGAGCGGGTAGGGCAGACTCGATCGCCACTGGCTACCCACGATGGCCCCTTTGCAGTGAAAGAACGGAGGTCCGTGTATGTAAACATGGATCTCTGTTCAGACAGAGGTGGAAGGGTGGTGATCACAGGCTTCCTGTATATGGAAGCCGTGATCACTCCCCTCCCCCTAGCAGCCCAGCCCCCATACAGTTAGAACTCCCCATAGAGAACAAAGTTAACCCTCTCCAGGTTAACCCCTTCACTGCCAATGGCATTTCTACAGTAAGCAGTGCATATTTAGACCACTCATCGCTGTATAAATGCCAATGGTCCAAAAAAAATGTCTAAATGGTCCGACATGTCTGCCGTAATATTGCAGTGCCGCTAAAAATCGCAGATTGCTGCCATTACTAGTAAAAAATTAAAAAAAAAATACAACTCCAGAAATTAATTTGCATCATCCCTAAACGCAGCAACTTTTGCGCAAACAAAACAATAAACGCCGATTGCAATTTTTTTTTAACAAAGAAAGGAGGAAGAATAAAAATCGGCCAAAAACAAGTAAAATAAAATTATTTTTATTTTTTTACAATTGGATTTGTATTTTAGCAAAAATTAAGAAAAACTAGTTATTTCGAAAAATTGTCGCTCTTTTTTTATTTAGAGCGGCGATCAGAAATGACAGAGGAGATCAAATATCACCAAAAGAAAGCTCTATTTGTGGGTAAAAAAGGACACAAATTTGGTTTGGGTACAACGTCGCACGACCGCGCAAATGTCAGTTAAAGCAACGCAGTGCCAAATCACAAAAAGTGCTCAGGTCCTAAAGTGTGAATTCCTTCCAGGGCTGAAGTGGTTAAAGGAATATTTTTTTTTGTCACTTTAAGGCTGGGTTCACACTATCCGACAAAAAAATGGTCCAACTTTGATCCTTCTTTGCTGTGCGATTTACGGGTCTACATAGGGTCAAAGTCGAACCGTTTTTTTGTGAACAGGGATCCGACAATACCATGCGACTTATGCTCTGGTGATATTGAAGGGGAACTCCACGCCCAATTTTTTTAAAAAAATGGCATGGGTCCCCCTCCAGGAGCATACCAGGCCCTTTGGTCTGGTACGGATTTTAAGGGGAACCATCACGGCAAAAAAAAACGCGTGGCGTCCCCCCCGAAATCCATACCAGACCCTTATCCAAGCACGCAGCCCATACCATACCAGGCCGCATGCCCTCAACATGGGGAGTATGGGTGCTTTGGGGCAGGGGGGCTCTGCACCCCCCCACCCCAAAGCACCTTGTCCCCATGTTGATGAGGACAAGGGCCTCTCTGCGACAACCCTTGTCGGTGGTTGTTGGGGTCTGCGGGCAGGGACTTAACAGTATGGGGTACATCGTACCCCTACCCATTTACCTGGAAAGAAAGTGTACAAAAAAAAACACACTACACAGGTTTTTAAAATATTTTATTAAATCAGCTTCGGCGTATTCTCCCCTCTCTTATCCCTCTCCGGTGTCTTCGGCTCTTTTGCGGGGGTCTTCTATCTTCTGAGGGGTCTTCTTTCTTCTCCTTCTCTGCGGCGTCTTCTGCTCTTTTGGCGGTCTTCTCCGCTGTCCCCTTCCCTCTGTTCTTCTTCTTCCCATGTTGACACGACGCGACCTCCTTCATGAATGCCCTCTCCGCTGTGTTCTGTGCCTTATATTGGCATGGGGCATGGCCACCCAATGACATCATCCAGAGGCCCCACCCCATATGATGTCACAGCACCACCCCAAGATGGGACATCATATGGGACGGAGCCTCCGGCTGATGTCATCAGTTGGCTACGCCCCATGCCAATATAAGTCACAGCACACAGTGGAGAATGCATTCGTGAAGGAGATTGCATCATGTCAACATGGGAAGAAGAAGAAGAACAGAGGGAAGGGGACAGCGGAGAAGACCGGCAAAAGAGCAGAAGACGCCGCAGAGAAGGAGAAGAAAGAAGACCCCTCAGAAGATAGAAGACTCCCGCAAAAGAGCCGAAGAAAGAAGACCCTTCAGAAGATAGAAGACCCCCGCAAAAGAGCCGAAGACACCGGAGAGGGAGAAGAGAGGGGAGAAGATGCCGGAGCTGATTTAATAAAATATTTTAAAAACCTGTGTAGTGCGTTTTTTTGTACACTTTCTTTACAGGTAAATGGGTAGGAGTACGATGTACCCCATACTCCTTTACATAGGGTGGGGGGCCGGCATCTGGGGGCCCCCTTGTTAAAGGGGGCTTCCAGATTCCGATAAGTCCCCGCCCGCAAACCCCGACAACCACCGGCAAGGGTTGTCGGGAAGAGGCCCTTGTCCTCATCAACATGGGGACAAGGTGCTTTGGGGTGGGGGGCGCAGAGCCCCCCCTGCCCCAAAGCACCCATACTCCCCATGTTGAGGGCATGTGGCCTGGTATGGTCCACGAGGGGGGGGGCGCTCACTCGTCCCCACCCCCTTTCCTGGCCTGCCGGACTGCATGCTCAGATAAGGGTCTGGATTTCGGGGGGCGCCATGCCTTTTTTTTTTTGGCGTGGGGGTTCCCCCTTACAATCAGTACCAGACCAAAGGGCCTGGTATGCTCTTGGAGGGGGACCCATGCCATTTTTAAAAAAAAATTGGGCGTGGAGTTCCCCTTCAAGATCCCCAGAGCATAAGTCGCATGCCAAAGTCGGATCAGTGAAGACACTAATCCGACTTTGATCCAACTTCAATGCCTTTCAATGGGCTAAAGTAGGATCAAAGTCGGACAAAAGTAGTACAGGAACCTTTTTCAAAGTTGGTCTGACTTTGAAAAACACAAGTCAGACCAGTTAAGACGGCTCTCATAGGTTTTGTTTTTGTGAGGTAAACTTGTTCTCCTAATGTCAGTCCGAGAATCGGACTAGTATGAACCCAGCCTAACCATTATTAAAACCACTGCTCCTAAAAAAAAAAAAAAAAATTATAAACTTTTTTCTATTCCGACATTTCCCCTAGGGCTATGGCTGTTAAAATTAGAGAGAGGGGTGGTAATGTTTTTTTTTTTTTTTTTATGGCAATGAATTTGCATACAAGCATTAAATGGAGGAATTCTGAAATCACAGGTTCGATTCCAGCTAACATCAGGCACATAGAACATGTGATCTGAGAGGCATCTTCACAGGCAAATAGACGCCGCATGTGAGATAATTTACTCCCTTTTGTGAGAACTGAAGTTGTAATTGCCTTTAATTGGGTGTTATTTTAAGGCACTGCTGGAGTAGATTTGGGAGGTATAGTAAATCAAGGCCAATGTGTCTTCATATATAGACCAGTCTGGCTGTATCTAACAATCTTATGCTTCTAAATCTAAAGGCAAAGTGGGACTTTTAGGTATCTCTCTTTACTACACAGCTTCTTATCTTACTAGGATTGTAGACTAGTGCAGACACTAAACACAAATGTTGTGGGTAAGCATGGAACATGCAGTGAAACCAGTACCCCTCCAACACCTCCTGTGGTGCATGGGAAATCCGTCTACCTCAATACATGATCATCCTATGATTCTAGCTACTCTAATGATATTATGCAAATATGTTTCACATAGCAACATATTACCATCACACTCACCTCATGTTCACAGTTTTGGGCAGCCCCCCATGTCCCCGGGGTCTTTTTGAAACAGGAAAACTATATATTAGCTGATACCCATTACCAACAGCCCAGCCCACTCTGGAAAGCATGCAAAATGACTTATTTCATGTCTCACTAGTATTCTGGAGAATTCATCAACCCCACCATATCTTACACTCCTTTCCATACACTTATCCTCTGACAATAAGACAGTTGCCTTATAGAAAACCTGACTACCATTAAAAGCAAGGAGGAAACTTTCCATGGCACTGGTATTATTAAAATTAGTTTACCTTCTCAGAGGAATATACCTTCTACCTGGCAGCACCCCAGGATCAGAACATTGGACCCTTGTACCTATTTCTTACCCTCTTCACCTACGCAGAGGAACTAGGCAAAACTCCAAGTAAAGCATCATGACATGCCTATGCTGATAATGCTGTCTTTTTGGAAGACATTTCAATGTCATTTTCTTCCATGATCTTTTCTTATGTTATATCCATTTGAATAATTTGCTGTAACAGTGGTAATGCAAATTTATTGTTTTTGAGACATGTCCTGCATCCTTAGAGATGCCCACTTAAATAAATAATTTTAAACAAATGTGAATATACAAAAAGCAACTGGACTGCGACATAGTCAGGGTCTGTTATTGTACAGGTTTAGTATGCCATGGTGTTTAGATGACAGGCCATCTTTAAGATACTTGTGTAGTCAAGAATGATTGATTGTTAAAGCTTTCAATACTAGAACAATTTAAGTAAGTTTATGGGACAGTACTTCGTTTTATAAAATGTGTTATTTACAATAGCTGCTGAAATTATACATCATGCATTTTTAAAGTAGTTGCATTTTACTCTGGAAAGATGACTGATGATTTACTAAAAGATCTTGAAAGTTAAAAAATAATATGCTTTGAACAATTCATTTTTATGCATAACTAAACCATGTGTCTTTGCTACTGGGGAAGGTTATTTCTAACAGGAAATTAATGTCATTCCTATTAGTATTATTCCTTACAGTAGCTGGGACAACAAGAACATTTCTTCTTCTCACTGGTGCCAAACTATTCTATTAAAAATGAGGCTTGAAAATTAATTTTATTGGGAATTTGTAATCATGGTAAATTATAAGACTTATAGCACCTCGTGTAGTTTATTAGACAAAATTCACATGTGAGTATATAAAACAGGTTTAAAACAAAAGCATCCTTCCTCGGGTATAACATATATAAACACAAAAATGATACAATTATTAAAAGACAAGCTATCGTACGCAATGGCACATAAGGAAACAAACAAGTGGCACTTCCAGTAAACCTTGTTTGTGGATACACCTGAAAATAGAAGACATATAGGGCCTAATTCACTATATCGCGAATATGCGATCGCATAACGCTCAAAATAACGCCCATGAAAGCCAATTAGCATATCACATAGGCGATCGCGCGAACGCAAAATCGCGTATTTGCCGCGAATATGCCTTCTTATATAGGAATAGCTGATGTCAACTGGGCTTGAACCTGCAGAATCCATTGAAGGCTTGTATGAACACGATTTGCTTGAAAAAAGTGTATGGGAACTACCGCAGCAAAATTGAAAATATAATGCTGCATACAATGCAAGGTGTGCTGATGACATCTGTAGGATACGAACCTGGAGCTGTAAGCTTTAGAATGCATCGGAATAAACCACTACGCTAAAGACTTGACTACAACCGGACAGAAAAAATACATTTACTAATCTTGTATTCTCTTCATTCTCTACAAACTAACTGCTGCCACCTTAACTAGAGTGTGATTATTCCAATTGCACACCATAATATTAATGAATGTGTACATACCATTACATAAGTTCATAGTATGGAAGCAATCAAACTGATGATGGGCATTGGCTAATTGGTTAAATATGCCTTCACATATTTTCAAAATATAATGCTGCGTATAATGCAAGGTGTGCTGATGACATCTGTAGGATCTGAACCTGGAGCTGTAAGCTTTGAATGTATCGGAATAAACCACTACGCTATAGACTTGACCACAACCAGCCAGAAAAAATACATTTACTAATCTTGTATTCTCTACAAACTAACTGCTGACACGTTAATTAGAGTGTGATTATCCCAATTGCACACCATAATATTAATGAATGTGTACATACCATTGCATAAGTTCATAGTATGGAAGCAATCAAACTGATGGGCATTGGCGAATATGCCTTCACATATTTTCAAAATATAATGCCAATTACAATGCAAGGTGTAGTGATGGCACCTGTAGGATCCAAACCTGTAGCTGTAAGCTTTAAAGGTATTCAAAGGAACCACTACACTATGAAGTTGATCACGACCAACCATAGAAAATACATTTACTAATCTTGGATTCTGAAAATTCTCTACAAACTGCCAGCACATAACTAGTGTGTGATTATTCCAATTCCACATCATAATATTATTGAATATGTACATACCATTGCATGCATAAAGAATTCATAGTATGGAACAAACAAACTGAAGGGCATTGGCTAATTGGCGAATATGCGTTTGCATATTTTCAGCATCTAATGCTGAGTACAATGCAAGTTTCAGAAGGTCATACCATCGAACTACTCTGTGAGTAAAGCCTCGTAAACACGGGACAACGATCGTACGTACGATTGTCTCAAATCATATGTAGGCTGTTGTATCTAGCATACTGACTGCACTGCACGATCATACGACCAAAGAAAGAACGTTCAGGTGCATGTAATTAGCATCCAGCCGTTCCTGCCTTCTGAGCATGCGTGTTTTGCACAATACAACTTGTTGGACCAACTTCTCTGTACACACAATACAACAGTCGTATGACCGCTTGTTGGTACGACCACATTTTCTAGTTTGCTCATACGACTCTCGTTGTACGACGGTCGTACGTCGGCTGTTCTAATCGCACGCACTAATGATCGATTTCGTATACAACGGTCGTTCGTACGACCTGTTGTATACGATCGTCGTCCCGTGTGTATGAGGCTTTAGATA
>BLSH010436776.1:275593-287234 GCA_018402905.1 Glandirana rugosa
AGACTCCCACAGTAATTATAACATGACTGTGGGCGTCGCCAAGTGTCTTCCGTCACACTTGACGGACACCCTCTCCACGTTACGTCCTTGGCCACGACTTTAGTACGACCTAGGACGTAGCGTGGTTACACTTGGACCCGATTCCGGCGAAAGTGTGAACACGCTGGACTTTCAGCGTACTGAAATGGCACTAAACAACGTTAAAAAACTGCACTAAAACTACACTGAACTTCTTTATCGACACATTAAGACTCCAGATAACTGGAGCTCAACGAAACTTCAGCGTGTCTATACTTACCACGAGTAACCTTTAATAGAAGTCCGGGGAAAGTGTGAACACACTGACCGCTGCGGGTGTCAGTACAATATTAATGACACCCTCAGATTGGTTCATAGATCGCAGTGCTAACTGTGGATTCCGATAGGAATCGGATCGCAGGAGTGAGAACATCCATGCGACCTGATTTTGGTGTATGGAAAAAAAGGTCTCTGCACTGCTATAGCAGCAAAGGCTTGGCTAAATCAAATTTGAACCCTACAGACTGAGACTGGGATGCTATTAAAGTTCATGTGTGTATAAAGGCAGGTGTCCCAATACTTTTGGCAAGATCGCAGATTGTGCAAGATTTGCAATGGTGGTGGAACCCTCGTCCACATAAATGCTACATTTATATAAAACTTGGGGAAGGACATGAGTTATGTTTAACAACACAGGAAGAGCTGACAGCCTTTCTACAGGACATAGCATGTTGGGGATTTGAACCTATGAACCCCGGCGTTGCTCAGCAGAAGTGCTAAGCCCTTAGCCACATCCATGGAGCATCCATTGCTGTGATGTCAAACAGTCCTAAGTCTCAGAGGTGCAATAAATGAACCAATGCAGATGTGCTGTGGAAGGTTGGATAACCATTGAACAACCTGTTTCTGGCACATGCCATATGTTTTGAAGGTTTGTTATGGCTCAGTACTGTGAGCATTCTGCTATAGAACATCTTTCATTTTGGGCATTTGCCTTGGTAAGAATCTGCAATTATTGCTGGATGGGAAATGTTAAGGCTGATTATAGTCTTTTCCCATAGAAAACATGTGACACAATTTGCAATAGTGGTGGAACCCTCCTACACATAAATACTACATTTAGACATAATTTTGGTAAGAACATGGGTTATGAGAACAGAAAATCTCTCTACATGAAGTGATATTCTCAGGACGCAAATCCAGAACCTCTATGGTCCTAGGTAGAAGCGTTAAGCTGTTAGCCACCAGTCTGCCGGGTGTGCAGCCCTCCTACACATAAATACACATAAATACACATAAATACACATAAATACACAGATACTGCATTTCTTTGCACATATAGGTGGTGGAATTACATCAGTCTGGAGTTTATTCTGTGCTATTTGGTGATGCTTGAAGTGTAAAACAGTGATATTATTGCAACAGCTTTTTTATTATTATTATTATTTGTATTATTATTATTATTATTTGTATTATTATTATATGTAGTATGATTATTTATTATATGATTTATTATTATCATTTATTGTTTGTGGTTTGTGCAGATACCTGTGTGAGTTTAGGAAAAGATTTTTATGAGATGGACAGCAACAAGCAAAAGACAGGGAAAAACATGAGAGGATTGAACATTGTAGCATTTTTAAAAACAAATTAGATGATGAAATAGCAACATTGTTGCAGGGACAATTTGTTTGAGAGATACATTTCATCTCAACATGAAAAGGATTGCTTTAGGGAAGTTACAATTGTATCATTAGAATCAATGGCTAAAACTTGCATTGGGCTTCTTAAGAAGGTATATTAGCCAACGCGAATTTTCCTTCTCAAAAAGACATTATAGACAAGTGTGAATTTGTGAATTTACTATACCGCCCTCTAAAAAAGGCATGGGGGTTAAAATGAGGGCATTTTCTTGTCTGAGCATGCTCAGTTGTGCTGATGAATAGTCAGGAAAAAAGGGGGAATTTGGCTCTTTTCAGACTTTCAATGATATTTCAGGTTATATATCACTTTTTTAAACAATTTAAAAGCAGATCATCATTAAACAAGATACTACATTTTTATAAACAATTTAGGTGATCCTATCATGCTCTAAACATTATTTCCATGTGCAATTCCCTTTCTTCTACCACGACTAGTTTTTTAGTCACTCACTGCTGTTTGGGCGTTATAGTGAATTTGATTCTGGGACTATTTTCTCCCTCAGGGCTTTAGTGAATTCCATTTTCGCGCTAATTAGCGCGAATTTGCGATTCTGCGCGATAAAATTCGCGCGTAGGCATATTCGCGCTATAGTAAATGACCCCCATAGTGGTCTATTTATAAAAGAGTTGCATAGCCATTTGATCAGTGAATTTTCATTTACATTTGTTGTGTGCAAATTGATAAAAAACAAATGCTATTTTATTATGGACAATAGTAGCATGCTGCATTTTGCCTACTTGATGGAGCTGGGGAACAACGAAAATAGATAGATCTTTGAAACAATATAGCAACACTAATAGTTACAAATGGTTACATTTATTTGCTAATTCTCTCTAGCATTCTCTAGAATTGTTATAAAGACGTACGTACTTCTAATGTTTCTCATCTCCATCTAGTGGCCATAATGCAGTATTTTAGTACCACGCATAATTAAAGAACATTTTTCAGAAGATGAAAATGCTGAAAGAATATTTGTTTGTAACCAAATTTGCACAGAATAAATGTACATGTAGATTCACTAGATTAATGGTTATGCATGTTTCTTTTTTTAAAATAATTACACCTTTGAGGCCTCATGCACACAGGACGTTTTTTGACTGTTTTACAGCAGCTGTTTTTAGCTACAGACATATTTTTTCTAGAGTCAATAAACCCTCCATCATATTATTCTGTGTTCATGCACACATAGGCTGTTATCAACTGTTTTTAGCAGTGATGTTTTTGAGCTGTAAAACTAACCCAAGACCAGAGGGTTCTGAGAGATGTTTTTCAGCTGTAAAAACGTTCAAATGTTCAAAAACGCACAAAAAAGCCCAAAAATGCTCACAAAATTCCGATCCCAATGTTTTTGGACATTTTAGATCAATTTGAAAAAAAAAAAAGAACGCTTGCCCTTTAAAAATGTGAAAAACACGCTAAAACGGCAGTAATTTAATGCTGGTAAAAACTGAAAAGCTACTGACATTTTTAGGACTTTTTTTTAACGTCCTGTGTGCATGAAGCTAAATGTCACGGCAAAACACTAAATAAATAGACATAGTTTAAAACCATGTGAGTAAATATCTCATGCCTGAATAGAATGCTGCCTAATATTAATATGCAATATTTCATATTTACCCCACCAAAAAAATCTGAAATCTTAATTTTCTTAGTCCTGGCTATTTAAATTATTGAAAAAAATAAACAGAAACCATACACATGCACTTCAAACATCTGGATAGTGTGTTTGAAAATACAGCATAGAGAAGAGCATGCATATGGTTGCGCTCTTCACACACAGTTTGCAGATGTTTTCAAAACAGTGATATCATATCCCCCTTGGTTCCTGGGTCTCGCCATGCCTCCCGCCCCCCTCCCCTCATTGTCCCCTATGTCATTTCCCTTCTATGTGTAATCAATTTCCTAGCAAGTATCAATTGGACTTTAAGTATATTAATGGACTTCAGATTGTGTACATTATTATGTTCATCAGGATGTTCCAATAATGATTTTTCTTACCGATTGTGGATATTGTACTCCGGATTTGATTAGATACCACATTCAGTTTTTTCTGTTTGTGTTCTCAAATCTATTGATACTGTATAATTGTTTATATGCCTGTCTATATATCTTTATTGTGGTTACTAGACAGTGTTCAATACTATGTATCTTTTGTTTGCCTAGTGTGCAGTGACCGGTCATTCTTGGCCTGCTCAATTCTCCTTCTCCCCAGACCCCTCTCAGCTTGCCTCCCTCCTCTCTCTGGGTTCCCCCCCCTGAACCAATGGTTCAGCATGGCCCCAGTTTTCCTTCCCCATCTGGGATCGGGCCAGAGGTCCTCCCAGAATCTGGCCTCTTCCTCTTAGCCCCTTGGGGAATACCATGCGCAATGTGCTCCTGTATAGACGGAAGGGGCACTGGGACCTTTCTAAGTCCCAGTGCCGCCTCGCCCAGAACCCCTGTGTTGATCTAGGCACCGACTCGGGGTTGCCCTGACATGCCCCGTACCCTGGGACTGCCTGCCTCTTGGTCCTCTGCCTTGGTGCCTTCTCCGTTTTACCAACTTAGTGTAGAGTTGGGTTGCTAGGCAGCGCTGCACACAGCGTTGCCTCTGCCCCCCCTCCAGCCCCACCTTTGCCGAGCATTATGGGACTTGAAGCCGGCTCTCCTGCGCACACATTCTCTGCTGGAACTTGGGGGAGACGGCTCATGAAGCGCTGTTAATAGAAGGTATGAATGCCGCGTATACTTACCTCTCTTTCCTTCACGATCCCTCTTTGATACATTTGCAATGGTGTACTATTAACTTTCTCTGCACGCCTATTTTTGTCATAAGATTAACCTATTCCTAGTAATATTTTTGCTTCCTTAGAACAACTGATAGACCCAGGCTGATTTTCTCTTCCTGTGGTATAAAATATGTCTCTACTATGATTCCCATTTGGGTCCCTTTAGACTACTATTTTAAGGCCATTGATATCAATCTAGCTCCACTAATATTATTAACTAAATGCAGCTAATTTAAAAACAACGTGGATCATGTGGCTAAACCTTATTGACAAATTCAGAATTGTTTATATATACATATAAATGTCATTGTCGACATAAAAATAAAATTGATGTATTGATTTTCGAGCTTTTAGCCCTAATATGAAATATTTCATAATCTAAGAAAAAGCTGCCTTGTAATAACAAATATTGATAGTGCAGTGCTATCCTTTTAAAACCTACACATGTGTATGTCAATAGGGATCTTATTTAAGCATATTTGTTAACCTCCCCTATGTTACCCTTTCCTTTCTTATTTTGCCCCTTTTGGCTGGTTGCCTATCCAATTTTTCTTTCTTTACCTTATTTACAGTTATTCATGCCGCTGCAATTGGGCCAGAGGTCAGTTGACTGACCCGGCTACGCTCTCCCCCTTTCTATTAATATCTATTGTGGGTCCAAATAAGTTGTCTATCTGACTGTCATTTGCTCATTTTGGACTGTCTTTTTATACCTAGACGGTACTTATGCATTCCCATGATCTTCTTGATTTCATGTGATTTTCTTATGATTACTGTTTTCTTGGAGCTACCAAACTTATTTGGATAGCCCCTACATCATCATCTGATTACCGTTCTGATCTAGTGTCATATCCATTTCCTTTTAGCCTGGACTGGTGGCGTCCTCTGCAGGGGCAAGGTGCTGGGTCTCCATAGTGGGCGAGGGGTTTGCCCTCTGGTATTGCTCCCGGCCTGTTCCTTGACTGGGTGAGTAGTGTGGAGTGAGAGAGGAGGAATAACATCCCTGTTTCTGGGTAGACACAGACCAACTGAATGACACCCTCTTCTTTATCATATTGTCATTTATTGTAGGTTTTCCTTTTTGATACTAGTAACAAATGATGTCTACGTGAATCTCCTGAGGAAGCCAATGGTTTGGTGAAACATGTTGGGAGACTCTTTCATCACTGCATGACATCATTACTGGTGTTATTCACCACCTTTGCATCCATGCTGTTTTTGGACCCCTCTGTATTTTATGAGGTTTCAAAAAAGAATTACGTTTTTTTTTTAATAAGAAATAAAATTATTGATTTTATATAACCTGAGGTATCTTTTGGTTATTGTCCTTTGGCACCGAGATAGTCCCCCCTTTGGGAACCTCTACTTCTCCTCAATTACATTTATAATGAATTAGGTTGAACACATATATTTATTCATATATATATATATATATTTTTTCTTTTTGCATTTTGTGTTTACATGTTGCACATGCACCATGATATACATATTTTATGAAAGTAAATTTGCACATGGTTTAGGGAGTCTGTAGACACGTGTATTTAGAATCAGTTGGATTTCTTGATTTACTATTTTATTTATTTTTTCTTGGTCACAGATTCACACATAGCACTTGCATGGTGTCTGGGCAGTTTTTGATTTTTTGCTCACCATTGCAGATTTTGCACACACATCAGTTTTTTTGCACATCATTGCAGTCTTTGCACACATCTCCCTCGCACTTTACAATATAGTACTTTTTGTTTAACACTATTTCCACCATCTATATTATACACATAGGAGAGATTTGTTTTTAGGGCTTGCGCCATCTGCACTTTCCTCCTTTCTGGCATATGTTATAGCAGCGCCATACCCACTTCCGTTTCTTTCCTTTTTTATATATGTATTATAATCAGGAGCATTGCTAGGATAGTAAAAGACCTGGGATACCTTTGGGTACCCCAATGACAGAAATAGCTGCACCTTCTGCAGCAACATTGGGTGTGGTCAAATTGCGTTAACCATGGAAAGGGCTTAAATTGGCATGATTAAACAAAACCTGAGCCTTCTTGTACCCATAAAATATACTTTAGTTGCTGTGCCACAAGCAAAATCCCTCCTACCAGCACAAATCCTCTCCCACAAAATCTCCCCTTCAAACACAAGTCCTCTTCCACCCTAAAATCCACCTTCCCAGCACGAATTGTCACCCCCTCTAAAATCCCCCTCTGAACACAAATCCTCATTCCTCCCCCCCCCCCCCCCCCCTTCCAGAACAAATCCTCTCACCTCCCTTAATCCCCATCCCAGCACAAATCCTCTCTGCTCCCCAAATCCCCTATCAGAGCACAAATCCTCTCTCTCAGCAAAAAAATAAATAAAAAAATAAAATACAACTGAATGTCTCACACTAGTCCTGCCAATGTTTAATTTTAACCACTTGCTTACTGGGTCCTGCCCAGACCAATTTGCAGCTTTCAGTGTGCTCACACTTTGAATGAAAATTACTCATGCAACACTACTCATACGTTCTTTTTGTCCTTTTTTCATACAAATAGAGCTTTCTTTTGGTGGCATTTAATCACTTCTGTGTTCTTTATTTTTTGCGCTATAAATGACCGAAAATTTTGAAAAGAACACATTTTTCTTCGTTTTTGTTATAAAATTTTGCAAATTAGTGATTCATCTTCATAAATTTTGGCCACAATTTATACTGTTCCATATCTTTGGTAAAAATAACCCAAATTAGTGTATATTATTTGGTCTTTGTGAAAGTTAGAGAGTCTACAACCTATGGTGCAAATCACTGAAAATTGATCACACCTGATGTACTGACGGCCTATCTCAATTCTTGAGACCCTAACAAGCCAACAAAGTACAAATACCCCCCAAATTACCCCGTTTTGGTAGACATTCCAAGGTATCTAATAAGTGGCATGGTGAGTTTTATGAAGTTGTCATTTTTTACCACAATTCTTTGCAAAATGAAGATTTTTTTTTTCAACAAAATTGTCATTGTAACAAGTTAAAACACATTCTACTACTCCTCCTGAGTATGATGATACCACATGTGTGAGACATTTTTACAGCCTGCCCACATAGAGTGGCCCAACATTGAACTAGCACCTTCAGGTGTTTTAGAAGCATAAATTACACTTCTCAACCACCTAGTCCTCCAGGCCTCCCCCTCAGTCCTCACAAGAACCTGCCGGAAAGCACTGAAAGACATAACACACTTGTAAAACATTAGTACATAACACCTGTACCAAACAACAAGATTAGGGTGGGAAACCCAGGCTGTCCTGGAAGACTCCTAGAAAAAGAGTTACCGGTAAGTCTAACTCTGGTTTTCCCCTCTCGTCTTCCAGGACAGCCTCTGAGATGATAAGCAAGAAACTTACATTACTAGGGCGAGCCATTGCCTGGAGGACCCCTCGTCCGAATGACTGTTCCCTCTCCGAAAACAGATCCAGACGGTAATGCCTCGTAAAGGTGGAGTAGCTGAACCATGTTGCTGCCCTGCAGATCTCCTCCGGAGTGGCACCGGCCCTCTCGGCCCATGTGGTCGACATAGCCCTAGTTGAGCGTGCTTTGACTAGAGGCACCTGCTTCCCTGCCAATCTGTATGCCTCCTCAATTGTCAATATAATCCATCTTGCGATGGAGGACTTGGATGCTTTGCACTCTTTTCGTATCCCAGAAAAATTTATAAACAAGGAATCGGACTTCCTACCGTCCTTACTGACCTCTAAATATGTTAGAAGGGACCTTCTTACGTCCAATAAACTAACCTTCTTTTCTCCCCCAACTTCCAAGGAAAAAAAGGTGGGCAGAACGATGTCCTGCGTTCTATGAAAGGTAGTAACAACCTTTGGGAGGAACCCCGGGTCGGTTCTTAGCACCACCCGGTCCTCAAAAATTAACAAAAAAGGCTCTCTCACCGAGAGTGCTTGTATTCAAACACACCCTCCTAGCTGAGGTGATTGCTACCAAAAAAACTGTCTTTAGAGTTACCCATTTCAGCCCTACTTCCTCCAAGGGCTGAAACGGGCTCTCTGTAAGTGCCTTCAGAACCAGAGAAAGATCCCAAGAGGGGCAGGCCAGCCCCTTAACTGGCCTGGACCTCGCAAGGGCCTTAAAGAAATTTTTAAGGAAACGATCCTGCTGGAGTGAGGTCTGCAGAAAAACACTTAGGGCCGCAGCTTGCACCTTTAGCGTACCTACCGAAAGGCCCAATTCTACGCCAGCTTGGAAGAAGTCCAAGATCTGCAGAATACCTGGACACTGGTACCCCTCTTCCGCTAACCAGGTGTTAAAACGCTTCCAGACCTTGGTGTAAATGGCCCTGTTGACGGGTTTACGACAATTCAGCAAAGTACGGATTACCCTTTCTGAGAACCCCTGATCTCTCAGCAACTGTTCTTCAGATACCAGGCCGTCAACCTGAGGGCCTCCACCCCAGGGTGGAGAACTGGTCCCTGGGCGATCAGATCTGGTCTCACCGGGAGTTAAAATGGTGGCCCTACTGCCAGACCTTTGATGCTGGCAAACCAAGGTCTCCTTGGCCAGAAGGGAGCCACCAAGATCAGATCTGTTCCTTCTTTTCGGAACTTCTGCAGCACTGCCGCCACCAACCTTACAGGCGGAAAAAAACCTGGTGACCTTCCTGTTCTCTTCTGAGGCGAAGAGGTCTATCTCCGGCAGACCCCATCTTCGAACTATCTGTCCGAACACCTCCCTGTTGAGAGACCACTCTTCCTGCCTTATACGCTGACGACTGAGAAAGTCTGCCAAGGAGTTTTGAGTGCCCTTCAGATGGACTGCCGATAGCGAGGCCAGATTTTGCTCGGCCCAAGTGAAGAGCTCGTCCGCTATCTTCTGTAGAGGAGGACTTCTTGTTCCCCCCTGCTTGTTGATATACGCGACTGCTGCCGCATTGTCCGTCCGAATCTGTAGGTGCTGTCCCCTTAACTGCGTCTGGAAGGCTAGAAGAGCCCTCTGAATCGCCAAGAGCTTTCTCTGGTTTGACGATCTCCTGGATTCCTCTGGAGACCACGACCCCTGAGCCCAGTCGCCTTCCAGATGGGCTCCCCACCCGAAGGCGCTGGCATCCGTCGTCACTACCTGAGCCGCTGGTCTGATCCACTCCAACCCTTGGCCCAGATTGTGCAGAGATCTCCATCACCATAAAGACCTCCTGACCCTGATCGGTAGGGGCATAAAGTGGTCCAAAATCTCTTGGTCGCCCTTCCAACAGGCTAGCAGATGATTCTGAAGCGGACGCTGATGACATCTCGCCCAGGGGACTGCCGGGAAACAGGAAGTCATCAGACCTACCACTCCCATGACTTCCCTGATCCGAGCCTCCCGACTGGTCTGAAGTTGTGCCACCACCAGACCCACTTTCTCGATTTTTTCTGGCGGAAGAAAAATCTTCCCCCTCTTGGACGAGATTGTGTAGCCCAGATAGCGCACCTCCTGGGAAGGAACAAGCTGAGACTTGTCCTGGTTTATAAGCCACCCGAGGTCCTCTAGGAACCTCCGTGCCTCCCACACATCCTTCATCAATTGCTCTTCTGACCGAGCAATAAACAGGAGGTCGTCCAAGTAAGGAGTCACCGTTATGGCTCTGAGGCGTAGTGGGGCTAGAGCCTCTGCCAGTACCTTTGTAAATATCCTCGGAGAGGATGCTAGCCCAAAAGGAAGTGCCCGAAACTGGAAATGCCAAATCTCTGCATCTATCCTGACGGCCAACCGTAGGTATTTCTGACAATCCTGGTGGATCGGAATATGGAGGTACGCATCCCTTAGATCCACCGTTGCCATATAACAATCTGGGAACAGGAGATTCGCCACCGTAAATATTGACTCCATCCTGAACCGCTTGTACCTCAGGTATCCGTTCAATGGCCGGAGATTGAGGATCAACCTGAACTTCCCCGAAGGCCTCCTGACCACGAAAACGTGGGAATACACCCCCTGCTCTCGTTCCTCCTCCGGTACTTCTATGATGACCCTTTAGTCTGCCAATTCGCCCAGAAGCTGGCATAAAGCTTTGGCCTTCTCCCGATCTCAGGGGAGCTGGGTTACAAGAAAACTGGTTTGGGGGTTTGACTTGAACTCTAGTCTGTATCCATTCTCTATGATGTTCAAAATGAATGGACTTGAAACCATCGTCTTCCATTGTGGAAGGAAGTCCCCCAGTCTCCCTCCCACCGGGATGCCGGCGTCACTTGGTCTTTGGGGTGGTTTGAGGAGGATTAAATAAGAGTCCTCCTCTACCCTGCCCCTTGTGATCTGTCCAGTGCTTTTTAGGGCGTCCCTCCTTTCCTTGCTGGGTCTGCTGCTTGAAGCCCCGAAAGGACCACTTGCCCTCCTTCATTTTCTTTTCTGGGAAGGCCTTTTTTCTATCCTGAGTCCGTTCCAGAGCCTCCTGCAATCCAGCCCCAAAAAGATGGTCTCCTGAGAAGGGTAGGCCGCAGAGCTTAAGCTTAGATGCCGCGTCCCCCGACCATGCCTTCAGCCACACTGCTTGTTTGGCTGCGTTTACTAACGCCGCTGACCTAGCTGCCAGTTTAACAGACTCCTCTGAAGAGTCCGCCAGGAACCCCACTGCCTTAAATAGCAGTGGGAAAGATTTAAGGAGTTGCTGCCTAGATGTACCTGCAGCAATGTGGGACTGTAGCTTTGTCAGCCAGCACTCCAAATTCCTGGCGACGCAAGTTGCCGCCAAGGCTGGTCTGAGCCCAATAGCTGCTGCATCTAAGGCCCTCTTCAGCAGCACGTCCCCTCTCCTGTCCATAGGATCCTTAAGTGACCCATGATCATCAAACGCCAAGTCCGTTTTCTTCGAGACTTTGGCTAACGGGGCGTCCAACTTTGGGACCTTGTTCCAGGGATGCTATGAACCTTTCTCAAAAGGGAACCTACGCTTAAGGTTTACAGAAAAAAAGGGCCTTCTTTCTGGATGTTCCCACTCCAGCAAAATCGTTTCTACCAAAGACTTATGCACTGGGAAAACTCTGGCCTTCTGCGCACTAGACCCAAGGTATAGGCGGTCATGCTTAGACAGTTGTACCGTTTCCTCTTTAATTTCTAAATTTTCATAAATAGCCTTAAGTAGATCCCCCACATCGTCCAGTGATAGCTTATATATGGACCCCCTGGGGGAA
>BLSH010436776.1:287877-299511 GCA_018402905.1 Glandirana rugosa
CGGTCCGACATTTTTACAGAGTGTGTACACCATAGTAGTATGAGTCCTCCTCATCATCTTACACAAAATTGAACAATGTAACTGTTAAAACAACTTTTTTTTTTTAGAAGTAAAACGTTTCTTAACACCATTTTTTACTGTTAAAGTATTTTGAGTGGTACGGTGAATAATCTATGGAGCCTTACAGATGGTTTTGCCCCATTAAACCCCCCATAAACATGAAACAACCGAACGATCCCAAAGTTCTTAACTCTATCCGGCAGTCATGTAGTCCACACTAGTTAATTAGTGTATATTATTTGGTCTTTGTGAAAGTTAGAGAGTCTACAACCTATGGTGCAAATCACTGAAAATTGATCACACCTGATGTACTGACGGCCTATCTCAATTCTTGAAACCCTAGCAAGCCAACAAAGTACAAATACCCCCCAAATTACCCCGTTTTGGTAGACATTCCGAGGTATCTAATAAGTGGCATGGTGAGTTTTATGAAATTGTCATTTTTTACCACAATTCTTTGCAAAATGAAGATTTTTTTTTTTCAACAAAATTGTCAATGTAACAAGTTAAAACACATTCTACTACTCCTCCTGAGTATGATGATACCACATGTGTGAGACATTTTTACAGCCTGGCCACATAGAGAGGCCCAACGGGCTCTCTGTAAGTGCCTTCAGAACCAGACAAAGATCCCAAGAGGGGCAGGCCAGCCCCTTAACTGGCCTGGACCTCGCAAGGGCCTTAAAGAAATTTTTAACGAAACGATCCTGCTGGAGTGAGGTCTGCAGAAAAACACTTAGGGCTGCAGTTTGCACCTTTAGCGTACCTACCGAAAGGCCCAATTCTACGCCAGCTTGGAAGAAGTCCAAGATCTGCGGAATACCTGGACACTGGTGCCCCTCTTCTGCTAACCAGGTGTTAAAACGCTTCCAGACCTTGGTGTAAATGGCCCTGTTGACGGGTTTACGACAATTCAGCAAAGTACGGATTACCCTTTCTGAGAACCCCTGATCTCTCAGCAACTGTTCTTCAGATACCAGGCCGTCAACCTGAGGGCCTCCACCCCAGGGTGGAGAACTGGTCCCTGGGCAATCAGATCTGGTCTCACCGGGAGTTAAAATGGTGGCCCTACTGCCAGACCTTTGATGCTGGCAAACCAAGGTCTCCTTGGCCAGAAGGGAGCCACCAAGATCAGATCTGTTCCTTCTTTTCGGAACTTCTGCAGCACTGCCGCCACCAACCTTACAGGCGGAAAAAAACCTGGTGACCTTCCTGTTCTCTTCTGAGGCAAAGAGGTCTATCTCCGGCAGACCCCATCTTCGAACTATCTGTCCGAACACCTCCCTGTTGAGAGACCACTTGTCCTGCCTTATACGCTGACGACTGAGAAAGTCTGCCAAGGAGTTTTGAGTGCCCTTCAGATGGACTGTCGATAGCGAGGCCAGATTTTGCTCGGCCCAAGTGAAGAGCTCGTCCGCTATCTTCTGTAGAGGAGGACTTCTTGTTCCCCCCTGCTTGTTGATATGCGCGACTGCTGCCGCATTGTCCGTCCGAATCTGTAGGTGCTGTCCCCTTAACTGCGTCTGGAAGGCTAGAAGAGCCCTCTGAATCGCCAAGAGCTTTCTCTGGTTTGACGATCTCCTGGATTCCTCTGGAGACCACGACCCCTGAGCCCAGTCGCCTTCCAGATGGGCTCCCCACCCGAAGGTGCTGGCATCCATCGTCACTACCTGAGCCGCTGGTCTGATCCACTCCAACCCTTGGCCCAGATTGTGCAGAGATCTCCATCACCATAAAGACCTCCTGACCCTGATCGGTAGGGGCATAAAGTGGTCCAAAATCTCTTGGTCGCCCTTCCAACAGGCTAGCAGATGATTCTGAAGCGGACGCTGATGACATCTCGCCCAGGGGACTGCCGGGAAACAGGAAGTCATCAGACCTACCACTCCCATGACTTCCCTTATCCGAGCCTCCCGACTGGTCTGAAGTTGTGCCACCGCCAGACCCACTTTCTCGATTTTTTCTGGCGGAAGAAAAATCTTCCCCCTCTTGGACGAGATTGTGTAGCCCAGATAGCGCACCTCCTGGGAAGGAACAAGCTGAGACTTGTCCTGGTTTATAAGCCACCCGAGGTCCTCTAGGAACCTCCGTGCCTCCCGCACATCCTTCATCAATTGCTCTTCTGACCGAGCAATAAACAGGAGGTCGTCCAAGTAAGGGGTCACCGTTATGGCTCTGAGGCGTAGTGGGGCTAGAGCCTCTGCCAGTACCTTTGTAAATATCCTCGGAGAGGATGCTAGCCCAAAAGGAAGTGCCCGAAACTGGAAATGCCAAATCTCTGCATTTATCCTGACGGCCAACCGTAGGTATTTCTGACAATCCTGGTGGATCGGAATATGGGAGGTATGCATCCCTTAGATCCACCGTTGCCATATAACAATCTGGGAACAGGAGATTCGCCACCGTAAATATCGACTCCATCCTGAACCGCTTGTACCTCAGGTATCCGTTCAATGGCCGGAGATTGAGGATCAACCTGAACTTCCCCGAAGGCTTCCTGACCACGAAAACGTGGGAATACACCCCCTGCTCTCGTTCCTCCTCCGGTACTTCTATGATGACCCTTTGGTCTGCCAATTCGCCCAGAAGCTGGCATAAAGCTTTGGCCTTCTCCCGATCTCAGGGGAGCTGGGTTACAAGAAAACTGGTTTGGGGGTTTGACTTGAACTCTAGTCTGTATCCATTCTCTATGATGTTCAAAATGAATGGACTTGAAACCATCGTCCTCCATTGTGGAAGGAAGTCCCCCAGTCTCCCTCCCACCGGGATGCCAGCGTCACTTGGTCTTTGGGGTGGTTTGAGGAGGATTAAATAAGAGTCCTCCTCTACCCTGCCCCTTGTGATCTGTCCAGTGCTTTTTAGGGCGTCCCTCCTTTCCTTGCTGGGTCTGCTGCTTGAAGCCCCGAAAGGACCGCTTGCCCTCCTTCATTTTCTTTTCTGGGAAGGCCTTTTTTCTATCCTGAGTCCGTTCCAGAGCCACCTGCAATCCAGCCCCAAAAAGATGGTCTCCTGAGAAGGGTAGGCCGCAGAGCTTAAGCTTAGATGCCGCGTCCCCCGACCATGCCTTCAGCCACACTGCTCGTCTGGCTGCATTTACTAACGCCGCTGACCTGGCTGCCAGTTTAACTGACTCCTCTGAAGAGTCCGCCAGGAACCCCACTGCCTTAAATAGCAGTGGGAAAGATTTAAGGAGTTGCTGCCTAGATGTACCTGCAGCAATGTGGGACTGTAGCTTTGTCAGCCAGCACTCCAAATTCCTGGCGACGCAAGTTGCCGCCAAGGCTGGTCTGAGCCCAATAGCTGCTGCATCCCAGGCCCTCTTCAGCAGCACGTCCCCTCTCCTGTCCATAGGATCCTTAAGTGACCCATGATCATCAAACGCCAAGTCCGTTTTCTTCGAGACATTGGCTAACGGGGCGTCCAACTTTGGGACCTTGTTCCAGGGATGCTATGAACCTTTCTCAAAAGGGAACCTACGCTTAAGGTTTACAGAAAAAGGGGCCTTCTTTCTGGATGTTCCCACTCCAGCAAAATCGTTTCTACCAAAGACTTATGCACTGGGAAAACTCTGGCCTTCTGCGCACTAGACCCAAGGTATAGGCGGTCGTGCTTAGACAGTTGTACCGTTTCCTCTTTAATTTCTAAATTTTCATAAATAGCCTTAAGTAGATCCCCCACATCGTCCAGTGATAGCTTATATATGGACCCCCTGGGGGAATCATCCTCATCCTCCGGCTCAGAATCAGAGTCTGCCTGAGAGGCTGTGAGTGATCTGGCGTCCCTATCCTCACTGTCCTCTAAACTTGGTTCTGACAATGAAGGCATACTAGCCGTTCTAGACAGAGGAACAGAGACCCCCTGTACTCTGTCCATCATCCCCTTAAAAGACTAGAGAGTGGACGCAATCTCATCCTTAACAGACGTTAGGATGCTACTGCAAGAGGCAGCCGTGTCTTCCCTGACTAGCCTACTAACACAGTCAGCACACAGTGGCTTCTCCCAGCTTGGGGCCATCTTTGCTCCACATACTGCACATTTTCTTCTGGGCTGCTGGCTCTTCTCGGTCCTGACCTAGAACCAGATGGAGAAGAGAAAAACAACCATTATCCAAACTCCATCCAACCACCCAGTGCTGGGTAAACCACAGAGTGCCACCACCTGTAGAGTATAGGAGAGAAGACCCCATACCTCTTCCTCCTCCTCCACCTCCCCCCCAGTGTAAAATACGTGGACCATGTCCCACGCTTACCTGGGAGGTGCCGGTGCCCACTGGACCGGGGTCCACTGCCTGCGATACAGCTGCTTCCATTGGTCCAGGTGATCCTCTCACAGGCTCCCGGGTGCCTGTAGCATCCTCCACCGCGCCTTATGGAGACAGGAAGCACTCTCCAGGCGCCCTCTGATGACCTCTTCCTGGCCGGAAGTTAACCTCACTTCCTGCCCTTGGAACGCAGAAGCCCCGCCTCCATGCACGCTTCCCCGTCTGGAGAGCATGAATGCCTCGCACCCGAACGAACGCTCCAAGCATGCTCGTTCGTGATGCCGCTGCCAAAGGACACCCCAGGCGCCCGTTCGTGCCCAGGCCTCCCTGCCTGCACGGCCAGGTAAGTCCAGAGATCAGCTTTCCGCTGACGAGACGGGGACTGCCAGGTCACAGAGGCTCCGCTCTCTCCGAGCTTCTGACAGTGGGGGACCCGCTACCTCTCTCCTCCCTGCATACTGGATGGAGGGGTGCGCAGGCAAAAATCAGCTACGGTACGCCAGGTCTCCTACTCAGCTACCCCTGAGACATGGAGCTCCCAAAACGCTTCCCTCCATGCTTCCTTCCCGTCCGGCAGGAAACACAAAAAACTGAGGGGGAGGCCTGGAGGACTGCCTTTTAAGGAGTTGGGTGAATGTGTTTCCTGTCCTGGAGGGAGGAGTCCTATATCTCAGAGGCTGTCCTGGAAGACGAGAGGGGAAAACGCATTTTTTTACACATAGTTGTCCATTTATAAGGTATTTCGAACACATAGCATGTACAAAGGAAAAATGACACCCCAAAATACATTTTGCTACTCCTCCTGAGTATGGCGATACCACATGTGTGAGACTTTTACACAGCCTGGCCACATACAGAGGTCCAACATTGAACGAGCACCTTCAGGCATTTTAGAAGCATAAATTACACATCTCATTTCTCGACCACCTATTACAATTCTGATGGCCCTGGAGCACCAGGACAATGGAAACGCCCACAAAATGACCCCATTTTGGAAAGCTAACACCCCAACGTATAATCTATGAGGCATAATGAGTCTTTTGAATGGTTCATTTTTTCCAGAAGTTTTTGGAAAATGTGGGAAAAAAATGAAAAAATTCCAACACACAGCATGTACAAAGGAAAAAATGACACCCCAAAATACATTCTGCTACTCCTCCTGAGTATGGCGATACCACATGTGTGAGACTTTTACACAGCCTGGCTACATACAGAGGCCCAACATGCAAGGAAGACAGTCAGGTGTTCTAAGGACACATAGCATGAACATACCAAGAATTACACCATGAAATACATTCTGCGGAGTAAAGGGTAAATAAAAGATTACCTGTGGTTTTAGTATTGCAGCTGTCCACAGGAGGATAGCACTGGTCCAGGCAGCAGACAGGGACTTTGTCAGCTACAGCGAACACAATTGTCCAGGCAACCGACAGCGAACACAATTGTCCAGGCAACAGGCAGGATTACTGTCCGTAGTACAAGCAGGGATACTGTCCATATACAGTCCAGGGTCAGTGCAGGCAGAGATATTGTCAACAGTGCCAAAATATTGGTCCTGGTAGTAGGACAGCGAACGCAATTGCCCAGGCAACAGGCAGGATTACTGTCCATAGTACAAGCAGGGATACTGTCCATATACAGTCCAAGGTCAGTGCAGACAGAGATATTGTCAACAGTGGCATAATATTGGTCCTAGTAGTAGGCAGAAACATGGTCCATAGTCCAGGTAGCAGCAGAGGTGTGGTCAGTTCATGCGGCAGGCAGAGGCATGATGACAGTAAGTCCTACAGGCAGCAGGTAGAAGTAGGGCCTCGGTCAGGACAGAATGGGGACGGGGTAGAGGCTTCTCCCACCCAAATCTCTTTGAAGCCTCCAAGTCTCCAGACCCTAATCTGGGAGAGAGAAAACAAAAACAATGTTTTCTTCTTCCAGAAAAAGCATTCTGGAGCCCCTCACATATGTGAGGCCCCTGTGTTGTGAATCCCACTACTCCAGTTGCAGGATACAAGATCAATCCAAGAGGCAGGCAAAAAGCATGGTCAAACAGTCCAAGGTCAGTTCCAGATCAGGCAGAAGTATGTACAAAATCGGTAGGCAGAAGCGTGGTCGAAAAAACAAGCCAGGGTCAGTTCCAGAGCAGGCAGAGGTATGTACAAAAGCGGCAGGCAAAGGCGTGGTCAAATAAGCCAGGGTCAGTTCAAGAGCAAGCAGTGGCATAAGCGGTGTGAACTGGAACGGGAACTGAGGAATCAATAATTGAATAGGGTGTGATAACGCCGGAAGCAGTCACCTGTGCAAAGACCTGGTTGGGAAGGGCACTGGGCAAAATAATAAGTGGTGTCTCTTCTAATTCCTCCACTAGAGCACACCCGGCATTTTTTCTGGCGTTTTTGGCCTGTTGGTCTGGGAGGTATTTTATCGGGGAAATGGTGATCGGAGAGAGTCTGCTACACACATCAGATCTAATATTTTCTGGTGGGCCGTTGGGGTATAGAAGTGTGGTGATGATATCCTCCTGGTAGCCAAGGAAGGGTTTGGGGTTTACGGTAGAATTGCGATATAGGACAAAAGTGTTGTATATGGCCAAATGAAAAAAATAGAGGGCAACTTTTTTTGTACCAGTGGTATGTTCTTCTGGTAGATAAATAGGGTTCCAACATTTGATCGTTTAGGTCAACTCCTCCCATGTACAAGTTGTACTCGTGGATACAGGTTGGTTTCTGTATTGGGCCATTACTTCTGGGGATCTCCACAAATGAATGGTTATGTATAGATGATAACATGTATACATCCCTTCTGTCCCTCCACTTCACAGCCTCCTTCTGCAGACTTGCCATCTCTCCTTTTCTAAGCCTCATGAAGACAAGTCTATGAGGAAAGCCCATCCGATTTTTTTCTGGCTGTGCCACATGCTGGCGTACTCTTCTTGTAGAAGTTCCGGAAAAGGGGTAAACTGGTATAAAAATTAATCGACATACAGGTGGTAGCCTTTGTCGAGGAGCGGGTAAATGAGTTGCCAATTTTACCGCTTGCACCTATATAGTCTGGGCAATTAGGGGGATTCAGCTGGGAGTCCTTCCCTTCGTAGACTTGAAGGTGTAAACGTACCCCATGGTTCGGTCGCACAATTTATATACTTTCACCCCATAGCGGGTCCTTTTACTGGGGATATATTGTTTCATTCCCAGCCTGCTGCAAAATTTCCCCAGGGATTCATCAATACATATATGCTGGTCCAGGGTAAAATTTCTGAAAAATAGTGCAGAATTGGGCGAATCTCATAAAGCCGGTCATAATTTGGGGCATTTCAGGGAGGGCACTGGATATTATTGTTAAAATGGAGAAATCTCATGATCATGAGAAATCTTTTCCTGGGCATTATTGTTGAGAATACCAGCATGTGGTAGATGCAGTGGGTGGACCAGTAGGAGCGCAGTTCATTTTTTTTGTTAAGTCCCATGCAGAACGTGAGGCCCAAAAAAGTTTTGAACTCCACCGTTATGTCTCTCCACTCAAAGAGACGGGAATAATATGATGTTGGATTATTCTGGATGAATTTCTGTGCATATAGGTTGCACTGGGCCACAATGGAATGTAGCATGTCCTCTGTAAAAACCAAATCAAAAAAATTATTGGGAGAGAAATTTTCAGTGTCCACCCGGACTCCTGGCTGGGCAGTGAAAGGGGGAATCCTAGCTTCTCCGGAATTAGGAGGAAGCCACAAGGAGTGCTGGAGTAAATAGGGAAACCCTGCATGGGAACTAACCCTTTGAGGCCGAGGTACAGCGGTGCTGGTAGATGGCACTGAGGTGCTGGTGGATGGCACTGGGGTGCTGGTGGATGGCATTACCTCCTCACCAATGCGCCTTCATTTGGCGGGCAGACAATATTCCTCATCTGAGTCCAGCTCTGATTCGCTACTTGAGACCGGATCGTAGGACATATCAGAATCAGGATCAGACTCAGAGGAACTTGCAGAAGAGAGCTCCCAGTTGCTCTTGTCGGCCGCAAGAATATTGTAGGCCTCCTCAGCAGAAAAAGATCTCTTTGCCATTGTTGCAGCACTAATTGGCACTAATGAAACGTATAGCACTAATGAGGTGATGGGCACTGATGACACATGAGACTGATGGGACTAGTGTCAGGTGGCACTGATGACAGGTCAGGTGGCACTGCTATGTGGCACTGATGACAGATCAGGTGGCACTGGTGACAAGTAACACTGATGGCACTGACACATGGCACTGATGACAGGTCAGGTGGCACTGATGACAGGTCAGGTGGCACTTTATGACACGTGGCACTTATGACACTTTGATGACATGTGACACTGATTGATGGCACTGACAGGTGGCACTGACAGATGGCACTGATGACAGGTCAGGTGGCACTGATGACAAGTCAGGTGGCACTTTATGACACGTAGCACTGATGACACTTTGATGACATGTGACACTGATCGATGGTACTGATAGGTGGCACTGATGATATGTGGCACTGATGATATGTGGCACTGACAGGTGCTACTGACAGGTGGCACTATGATGGGCAGTTTTTTGGCACAGTAGGACTCAAATCCATAGTGTTTACTACTCACTGTAATGCTGGCAGCACAGATCACTCACTCTCTCCTCACACAGCGGTGTCTGTGTGAGGAGAGAAAGCTGGCAACAAGAGATGATCTCATATGTTTTCATTTGAGATCATTTCTCATTGGACCCGCCAATCACGTGGTAAATGGGCGCTGTGATTGGCCATTTACCACGATCTGTGATTGGCTGTGTCCAAGGGACACAGCCAATCACAGATATTCCAGGTTGCGGGCTGGGAGCGCACAAAGGGGCGGACGGCGGTGGCGTCCTGCAAATAAATAACAGTTTTGCTGTGTCAGCAAAGAAAAAATAAATAAAGAAAATAAAGAAAATGAATACCTCCAAAAAAACACTGATTTGCCACTGCCACTTTCAGAAAATGTGGCAAAGAGTTTCTTTGCAACAACTTGTCAAAGTGGTGCATGTTGGGATCTCCCAGATTTTTCCAATTTCCTCCTCCTCCTCCTCACCACCAGCCTTCTTCCTTCTTCTAACAACCTCCTCTTCTGCTTCCTCATGGATTTCCATATGCTGGTGGAGGGCATGGATGGCCTTCTGGGGAAAATAATGGTGGACAGAATATTGCACAATAATGATGGCTGAGTACCTGGAAAATGGCACATAAGCGCCACTAGAAAGCAAAGTGGTTGCTCACACCCATGAGAAGGAGGAAAAGGGAGAATTAACAGTCCTATAAAATTAGCAACATTAGAAAAACAATTTGCTGCTAAGCACACTCGAGGAGAAAGTAAAAAAAAAAAAAAAGGCTTCTAAGAGCGCTATGGGTTTTCTATCTAAAGAGTAAATATATTATATAGACCCTTCACATTTATACTATACATATGGTTTGCCTTCCTAGTGCTATTTGACTACTTGGATTTACACTTTTGTTGCACCTGCCAATCATGTTGGACATTGAGGGACATCAAGGGTTACGCTTTTTGCCCCCCCCCCCATGTTATGCATGCCCTCCATCTGTCCTCCGGTGGGTCTTTACTGGTTCTTTAGCCCCTGGGATAGATACAGCTTGCCACCGCCTGCTGGCTGATTGGTTTTTGAGCTATTCAACCACTTGCATATGGTGTTAGGGTGGAACTTGCCACACCCTCTGGGGGCATATATGGAGGGATTAGCATAATGGGATTTCTCTTTTCATGGCCCTACTCCTTACATGTTCAGGACACATGTACAGGCATCATGGTGAGCAGAACATAAACACGCGAGCAGCGCCTCTAAGTGCAATACCTTCTTTAATGATAAAGGGTATAGGTAAATATACACTCACATAAACGATCGGATAAAAACACAGAAAGGATCATCCGCGGATCGCCAGATGGTGTGCAGGCAGGCGTGGAGAGGGAGCCGATGCCCGTCACGCTGTTGGCTTCCAGCGCAAACCGGGACACAAAGCTGATGACAGACCGTCCACACGCTCAGCACCACATCACTTCCGGGTCACCAAACAGGAAATGCTCGCGTTCAGATCATTCATGATCCCTCATCAGGCAAATTGGAGGTCATCTTGTGATAGGACAGCTCTTATTTAAAGGCAACTGGGTAGGGCCCACAATATACTCATGAGTGAATTAAAAGGGACATGGGAAAAAATATAAATATAAACGCAACTGTGACCTACCAAAAAAAAAAAAAAAATGGAAATAAAAAATAGAAGTAAAAAGTTTGAAAAAAAAAAAAATTAAAAAATGGAAATAAAAAGGGTTGCCATCACCCGCGGTGTGTGAGGAATATCCCTAAAAGCCAATTTTGCCGCCTCAGGCACAATTGTACACGTGAGGAGGATTTCCGTACTCACGGTCAATTGATGCGGCAGAAATTTCTTGAAAAGGGCTATCCACCTCCCCTGGTGGATGAAGCCTTTAATTACTAACTTCGGTCTGAGGATACACGAAGTACGACCAATAAGTCTGATGTAGATACTGATGTAGATTGCGGTTCACCACGCAATTTCATAGCAAATTCAGGAGGATGGAGCATATATTCAAAAAACATTGGCCCATCCTTACGGGAGACCCATTATTGAAAAATACTATATCTGCTACCCCCAAGGTGTCTTACAGACGAGCCAGGAATTTAAAAACCCAAATGGCCCCTAGCAAGTTAAAATCCTCATCCCGTCCTTTGAGTGCTCCCCTTAGATTTTTTGACATCAAGGGGATGTATAGGTGCAATAAACCCCTTTGTCTCACGTGCGCCCACGTGACTCATGGCCAGAAGGACTTTGTCTCCAAGGGTAAGCATTATTGCCTCCCAGACTTTTACAATTGTTCCTCAGAGTACGTAGTTTACTGCTTGTCTTGCCCATGTGGTTTGCTCTACGTGGGCCGCACCATCCGTACTTTGAGGAAGAGGTTTGGTGAGCATAGAGGCTGCCTACCACGCCGGGTGCATCTCGTTTGGTGTACCCGTTCTGTTCGTCATTTGATGCATGAGACTCCTTGTTAACATTTTCAGACCCTCCGTTATTACGAATGGGAACCTCTGTTTCAGGAAGACCGGTACTCAGTGCACCCGCGTGCACTCTGTTTCCCCAAATAACGTGGATATGTAGGGGAACTACAGTTTTTTAGATTCCCCTCGTGAGTTTCCTGCCCTACTCCTAAAATTGAACGATCCCCGGTAAACCCAAAAATTTAAGGACCGAGCAGACATTCTGTGGAACCCCCATCGTCTATATCATAAAAAGTTATTACCCAGAGGGCA
>BLSH010436776.1:303400-314869 GCA_018402905.1 Glandirana rugosa
TGAACAGTGTCTGGGAGGCTGTGGTTGCTGCTGCACGCAATGTTGATGGTGAACAGATCAAAACACTGACAGAATCCATGGATGGCAGGCTTTTGAGTGTCCTTGCAAAGAAAGGTGGCTATATTGGTCACTGATTTGTTTTTGTTTTGTTTTTGAATGTCAGAAATGTATATTTGTGAATTTTGAGATGTTATATTGGTTTCACTGCTGAAAATAAATAATTGAAATGGGTATATATTTGTTTTTTGTTAAGTTGCCTAATAATTATGCACAGTAATAGTCACCTGCACACACAGATATCCTCCTAAAATAGCTACAACTAAAAACAAACTAAAAACTACTTCCAAAAATATTCAGCTTTGATATTAATGAGTTTTTGGAATCATTGAGAACATGGTTGTTGTTCAATAATAAAATTATTCCTCAAAAATACAACTTGCCTAATAATTCTGCACTCCCTGTACAATGATTGTTATACAATTTTAATACATTTATAAACTATGTTTACTTTGTATACTCTTATTGACCTTTTTGTGTTCACCTCATTTAAAGTCCCAGGGGCGTAATTTTTTTTGTTGTATTCATTTGGAGATGGAGGTGTGTCCCTGACAACACCAGACCATTTTCTCTTTGTATATATCTAAAAAGTACAGACATCCAATAAAGACAAGTCTCTGCTCTGACATTTGTGTGTGTAATTTTCAGCTAGTTCTAGTGTGCTTTATAAACATCATGCTGTTTACAAGAGGTGGTAAGAAGGAACAGGAACACTTGTGAAAATAAGTCGAGAGGGCTACCTGCCATCAGCCTGTGAAAATATAAAATATTTATATGCAATATTTGTTTAAAAAAAATAAAAAAAATAGTTGTCCCTTTAAATCAACTCAACACACAGCCATTAATGTCTAAAACGCTGGCAACAAAAGTGAGTACACCCTGTAGAGAGTCAGCCTGGAGTAAGTGGGGTTAATTGAAGAGGGCAGGTACTTTCCCTGCAGACCTGGTTATTAGTTAACTGGTCTGAAAGGGTCAGTGGAGCTGTTTGCTTGGAGAGAGAGAGAGAGAGAGAGAGAGAGAGGCATCAGCACATGGGGAGGAAAGCTCCATTGCTGCAGTGTGGCCTGTTGGGATGAGCCTAAACCATATAAAAGACTGTAGCTCTGATTTGAGCTGTGAACTATTGCCTGTAAGCCTGTATGCTGCGGAACTTGAATGGTACACTTGTATGCTACTGTGTTTAAAGACAAGCCTGTCGATTCTTCTGTTTGCTTTTGTCCTTTTGCTGAATAAAGCTACTTTTACTGGACTGTCTCTGGGCTGGCTGTTAAACCCCCTGATCTCTTACAAATCCCAAGTGAAAATGTCCAAATTGGGCCCAATTAGCCATTTTCCCTCCCCGATATCATGTGACTCGTTAGTGTTACAAGGTTTCAGGTGAGAATGGGAAGCAGGTGTGTTAAATTTAGCGTTATCGCTCTCACTCTCTCATGCTGGTCACTGGAAGTTCAAAATGGCACCTCATGACAAAGAACTCTCTGAGGATCTGAAAAAAATAATTGTTGCTCTACATTAAGATGGACTAGGCTATAAGAAGATTGCCAAGACCCTAAAACTCAGCTGCAGCACGGTGGCTAAGACCATACAGCGGTTTAACAGAATAGGTTCCACTCAGAACAAGCCTCGCCATGGTCGACCAAAGAAGTTGATTGCACATGCTCAGCGTTATATCCAGAGGTCGTCTTCGGAAAATAGATGTATGAGTGCTGCCAGCATTGCTGCAGAGGTTGAAGGGGTGGGGGTGTCAGCCTGTCAGTGCTCAGACCATACGCCGCACACAGCATCAAATTGGTCTCCATGGCTGTCATTCAAGAAGGAAGCCTCTTCTAAAGATTATGCACAAGAAAGCCTGCAAACAGTTTGCTGAAGACAAGCAGACTAAGGACATGGATTATTGGAACCATGTCATGTGGTCTGATGAGACCAAGATAAACGTATGTGGTTCAGATGGTGTCAAGGGTGTGTGGTGCAACCAGGTGAGGAGTACAAAGACAAGTGTGTCTTGCCTTCAGTCAAGCATGGTGGTGGGAGTGTCATGGTCTGGGGCTACATGAGTGCTGCCGGCACTGGGGAGCTACAGTTCATTGAGGGAATCATGACATACTGAAGCAGAGCATGATCCCCTCCCTTCAGAGACTGGGCCGCAGGGCAGTATTCCAACATGATAAGGACCCCCAAACACACCTCCAAGATGAACACTGCCTTGCTAAAGAAGCTGAGGGTAAAGTTGATGGACTGGTCAAGCATGTGTCCAGACCTAAACACTATTGAGCATCTGTGGGGCATCCTCAAATGGAAGATGGAGGAGCGCAAGGTCTCTAACATCCATCAACTCCGTGATGTCATCATGGAGGAGTGGAAGAGGACTCCAGTGGCAACCTGTGAAGATCTGGTGAACTCCATGCCCAAGAGAGTTAAGGCAGTTCTGGAAAATAATGGTGGCCACACAAAATACTGACACTTTGGGCCCAATTTGGACATTTTCACTTAGGGTTGTACTCACTTTTGTTGCCAGCGGTTTAGACATTAATGGCTGTGTGTTGGGTTATTTTGCGGGGACAGCAAATTTACACTGTTATACAAGCTGTACACTCACTACTTTACATTGTAGCAAAGTGTCATTTCTTCAGTGTTGTCACATGAAAAGATATATTTACAGTATCTCATAAAAGTGAGTACACCCCACATATTTTTGTAAATATTTTATTATATCTATCTATATCTATTTATGGTCGTGGCCCTCTGACCGAAGATAGATGTGGATCACATAAACACACAAGTCTTACAACATAAATAGACCTGAGGTGTGCCTTTGTCATCTGGTCAGTATGCCAAGCAAAGGGGGCATACCCTATACAAGTAATGAGTAATTATGGAGAAGAAAGTGCTGAGAAATGCCTTAAAAAAGGGGATGGGAGGGAGGGTATCGCACACTGGAACAGACAAAGAGCATGCTGCTTAACCACTTCAATACCAAGCCTGTTTCTTGAATTCTGTGCTTACCAGTTAAAAACATTTTTTTTTGCTATAAAATTACTTAGAACCCCCAAACATTATATATTTTTTTTTCCTAACACCCTAGAGAATAAAATGGCGGTCATTGAAAAAATTTATGTCACACCGTATTTGCGTAGCGGTCTTACAAGCGTGCTTTTTTTAAAATAAATTCAGTTTTTTTAGTTAAAAAATAAGAAAACAGTAAAGTTAGGCCAATTTTTTTCCATATTGTGAAAGATAATGTCATGCTTCAAAATTGCGTCCGCTCGCGGAACGGCGATAAACTTTGCAAATTAAAAATCTCCATTGGCGACATTTAAAAAATTCTACAGGTTAGCAGTTTTGTGTTACAGAGAAGGTCTAGAGCTATAATTGTTGCTCTCACTCTAACGGTCGCGGTGATACCTCACATGTGTGATTTGAACACCGTTTTCATATGTGGGCGGGAATTACGTATGCGTTCGCTTCTGCGCGTGAGCTCGGCGGGACGGAGCGCTTTAAAATTTATTTTATTTTTTTTAATTATTTATTTTGCTTTTTACTTTTTATTTTTACACTGTTCTTAAAAAAAAAAAAAATGTGATCACTTTTATTCCTATTACAAGAAATGTAAACATTCCTTGTAATAGAAAAAAGCATGACAGGTCCTCTTAAATATGAGATCCGGGGTCAAAAAGTCCTCAGATCTCATATTTACATTCAAATGCAAAAAAAAAAAAAAAAAATCTGAAAAAAGTGACAGAAGAAAAAAAAAAAAATCGGGCCCTTTAAGACCGTTGGGCAGACGTAATTTCTGACGTAATTTCCGCCGGCCATGTTATGGAGCCGAGTGAGCGGCTTCAGCTGCTCAGTCGGCTCACAGACACTGGGGGGAGAGCATCTGATCATCTCCGGCGCTGCCGGCAGGTCCGGTAAGCGGCGGAGATGACCGGAAAGCGGCGGGAGGGGGGGGGCTAGGGTTGCCACATCATCCCTTTAATCCAGGACACATACTAATTACACAGGTTCTGTGGCTGATTAAGGTGGTAATTAAACTCACTTGGTACCTTATCTGCATTAAATCAGCCACAGAACCTGAGTAATTCATATGTGTCCTAGATTAAAGGGATGATGTGGCAACCTTAGGGGGGGACCACTCCCGCCGCTGATAAAAGTGATCTTGCGGTGAATCCGCTGCTAAGATCACTTTTATCTTGCAGGGAATCGCCTGCTGAAAAAAACGGTATCTGAATGGTGCCTGCAGCTGTAGGCACCATTCAGATATCACCACTCAAACCCAAAGGACGTCATATGACATCCGGCGGTACGGAAGTGGTTAAATACCCTCCAGGCTCCTCCCATAAATTTAGCCCACATTCTGACCTTCCTATTTATGTTCATGGCCCTCTGAAGATAGATGTGGATCACATAAACACACAACAAGACTTACAACATAAATAGACCTGAGGTGTGCCTTTGTCATCTGATTGGTATGCCAAGCAAAGGGGGCAAAAATATGCAGTTTTAGGGAAGTAGTCCTTCTTTTGGTACAATGATCACTGAGCAAGTTTAGTGAATGCTTGTGCCATCTCCAACTGAGGATTCGGAATGTATCTAGCAAAGAAGCCGGACTTCCATCTGCCTAATTTCTTGATCATGTGGTCCGGTACTCCATGCTGAGATGCTACTGAAGATGCTCTAATCCAAAAGGAATGTCCGGAGTACCAGTCGGCGTCAAGGCCTAGGTTGGTCAGTAAGACTCTGATGTGCCTGATGAATTGGTAGCCACTTAATGGGCTGATAGGGAAAGGCTATAACAGGCTAGAGTTGGTGTGACTGGGTAGCTGAGTCAATAGCCGGTCAAGCCCCGCAACTGGACACCAGGCGCTGTTAGTCCGGAAGAGGCTGATGTCAACCCCAGGTCTGGTTTGCTGGGTTTTGGAGACTTCTAGGTGAAGGATGTAATGGTTTTGGAAGCGAGTTAAGTGGCGTCTGTATAGTACCTAGCTGCTAACGCCACTGACAGTGAATTTGCTAGGCCGCAAAAACCATAGAAGGCTAGGTGGATGACCGCTTAAATGACTAGACTGGGCTGAACCCCGAACAGGGATCATGAGAGGACTTTAGATATTTCTCTAAAGATGGTGCTCATAATGGGCAAGTGTTTGCTGTTGGTTACGGGCTGTTGTTTCTGGATGCCGTATAGGAGGGATCTCATCATCTGGGCTGTGGACACAGAGCTTTCCAGGGTCCCGTAAGGACAGGAAATGCTGGAGGCTGGCTGGGTATAGACTTATAGTGTTATGAGAAAGAGCCAGCTGCATGTGGCAATACGATACGAAGGCTAGGACGTTCCTTATGTCAACTGTCATTGCTCCGGGGCGTGAGCTGCTGACACATGACTGACTAAAACCAGGGACCTGAAGCATTTCTGGTGGTCATGGCCCTGCGAACCAGTGATGGCCAAAAATTGCAGTGACACCTGTGGAGGCTGTGGGTTCCGCGACTACCTAAGGGTAATAAAGCTGATGCTAACGGAATAAACATGGATATACTGTTCCAGTTTTCAAGGATTTTCATCCCAAATTGTCAAATTCGTTATTGCTGCTGGGTCCAGCCTGAGAACTTGATCAGGGTCTTGTAACTAACAGAGAAAGACATTTAACAGCAAAATTAAGCATCCCTAATAGGGATCATGGCTGTCTTAGTATGCCCTGTGAAAGGATAAAGGCATGAATGACCGACCTGATTCGGGCCAATTGGTCGAGAGGTAGGGCTCTGCTATGGGCACTTAGATTGCCAAATACCACTCCTAGTGTGTATTTAAGGTTACTGCGTGATGCAGATTGATACACCCCCCATGACAGGATAGGCTGTCCCCACTTGTCCACCTGGTGCGGTTATGCAGGGGCTAGCAAGCTCTGACTGTTACCAAAGGTGGAGGGAAAGTTTGATAGGCGCTTAGTAACTGTATCAGAGCCCCAGTATGCTGTATGGGTGGAGGACTGGCAAACAGCACAAAGTGGGGAATGTAGATCGGCAAGGTGGTGGCAGAAGAGCTTCCTGTCAGTGACACTCCGGTTTGAAGAGCAGCCTGGAGAGCTCAGGTTTCCTGGCTGTAGTGGGGTAGGGAGTGCACCTGCGCTGCAGCTCTGCTGTGAGCTTGGGGATGGTTCATCCCCTGAGGGACTGCACGCTGCCGCTCTCTGAGCCATGGAGGGAGACAGAAGGGTGGGTGTGAAGTCCTCACTGCCAGCCTGCAACATGGCTCTGGCTGTAAGAAAAGTGAGGGGGGTGTGTGTCAATAGGAGGTGTACCCATGAACTACACCTGACTGATGCTCTAGCGGTGAGGTCTTGGTAAGGATCAAACCTGGTGGATCGGAAACCTGTAGTAGGGGGTGACATGAGAGAAAAATGTATATCCCCTTTATTTTCCTGCACAGGTTGTCCCACCCCTGTTACGTGAGTGGCCCTGATGAAGAAGCGATCTCTACTTTGGGAGGTTTTTTTTTTCCTTTTTTCCTGGGGTAATAAACGTCCAACCTGATGGGACCTGAACTTGACTGACCTAAGGAGAAATGTCAGAAAACGATGAGTGGCCCGTATGTAAATGCCACTGGAGACATGCTTGCAGCATTTGCAAGTGTGTGCTCATAGCGGTTGCAAGTGTGTGTGCTTGCAGGGATTGCAAGTATGTGTGCTCGCAGCAATTGCGAGGGATTGTGTAGATGCGTGCTCGCAGCGATTGTGAGAGATTGTGTAAATGCGTGCTCGTAGCGAATGCGAGGTGTACATGTAAATACATATTTGCAGCAATTGCAAGAAGGTTAGTATGCATGCTCGCAGTGATTGTGAGGGATTGTGTGGATGCATGCTTGCAGCGATTGTGAGGGTTTCATGTAAATATGTGCTTGCATCGATTGCAAGAAATTTGGTATGCATGCCTTGCAGCAATTGCGAGGGATCTGTGTTGATGCATGCTCGCAGCAACTGCGAGGGGTTTAACTGCGGTTGTGAGGAGTTTATATAAATGCGTATTGCAGCGATTACAATTAGTTTGACAAATGTGTGCTCGCAGCAATTGCAAAAGATTGTTTAGATGCATGCTTGCAGCGATTGCGAGGAGTCATGTAACTACGTGCTTGCATGAATTGCAAAAAGTTTCAGCAGGTGGATCTAGAATTTTTTTCACTATTTTGTCCCCTATATTGGGGGCTTTCCTATAAATGAATCTTGGCACTGGTGGTAATATCTTGCTTAAGGTTTTATCCATTGCCAGAATATGCCAATGGGTTTGGAAGATTTTTTCAATATCCTTGTATTGCGAGTGAAAATTGGTAATACATTTTAATTGGTGGCCATCTTGGTCATTAGATATGTTTTCTTTATTTTGTAAAAGAGAATCTCTTGGTATCTCTCGTATTTCTTCTATGGTGGAGTCCAAAATCTCTGGTTTATATCCTTTGGTTATAAACCTCTGTTTAATTATTTGGGCCTGTTGAATGAAATCAACCTCACTGGTACAATTCCTTTTTATCTGCATAAATTGTCCTTTAGGGATATTACGTAGCCAAGTGGGATGATGGGCACTTGTCAATGGGAGATAACTGTTTCTATCTGTGGCCTTAAAAAAGACTGAAGTCTCAAACTTGTTGCCTTTTCTATAAATATTGAGGTCTAGGTAGTTTACTTTGTCCTGGATGTAATTGGATGTTAACATGATGTTTTTAGTGTTATTATTTAGGTCATTTAAGAATGTAATTAATGTTTCCTCGGTGCCTTCCCACACAAACAAGAGGTCATCAATATACCTCTTGTATAGGCGGAGCTCCTTCCTTGGTTTTCCGAAGATTTCCTTGTCCTCCCACTCGGCCATGAAAAGATTGGGGAGGCTGGGCGCAAATTTCGCGCCCATAGCCACGCCAGTCTTTTGGGAGAAAAATTGGTTTTGAAACCAAAAATAGTTATGTGCTAAACAAAAGTCTAGCACATTTCTCAGGAATACCTTTTGCTCAAAGGGGATCTCATCCCTTTGGCTCAAGGCCCAGTTTAAGGCTAGGAGCGCATCTTCATGTTGAATTATTGTATATAACGAGGAGACGTCAGCTGTCACCAGAAACGTATCCTCGTGTTCATTCAATGCCACATCCTGTAATATCTGTAATAAGTTTTTTGTGTCTTTTAAATATGCCTTCGTCTTAATGACACTCTCTTGCAAAAACTTATCTAGATATTGCTCGACCCTAGCTGCAACTGACCTAATGCTGTTGACTATGGGTCTAGCTGGGGGATTGTGCTGGTCCTTATGGATTTTTGGCAAGGTGTAAATCGTTGGTATCCTGCTCACACTAGCCACTAGATATTTCTTTTCTTTTTTAGTCAATACATGAGATCTATATCCTGCTTCTACCAACTTGCTCAATTCTTGAGTATATTGGTTTGTGGGGTCTCCATTTAGTTTAACATAAGTATTCGTATCGTTTAACATACTACTTAATTGATAAATATAGTATTTTTTGGTCAAAATCACTATTCCTCCCCCCTTATCTGCTGGCCTAACGATAACTTCTTTGTTTTTTTCCAGCTTGTTTATACCCTTCTGAATGTATTGTAGATTATTATTGTTTCTTGGAACAACTCTTTCTAAGTCCCTTAACACCAGATTTTTGAAAACCTCTAAATGTTGATTGTCATTTTTATGAGGGTTAAATAGTGATTTATTTTTTAATCCACTATTAAGCCCATTTACTGCTCCTGAGTTGTTCCTTTGGGTGTAAGATGCATTATTGAGGAAATATTTTTTTATATTTAATTTTCTCATATATTTGTGCACATCGATATATATATTAAACGTATCCACTGGATTGTTTTAATCCAAATTTTAAACCCAGTTTTAAAATAGCCCTCTCTTCATGGGTTAGTTCAACTCCACTTAAAGTTGTAAATTCCTTCTTGTGTGTTTAATCTCCGTCTCTCCTTTTTTTGGATTTTTCTGCCTGCCTTACATCCCCTCTTATATGTTGAGGTATACCGTAACCCCATCCGTGGTCTAGTTCTCTTATGTTGGGAGGCCATCTGGTCGGGTTCTGAGGTCGGTCGGTTGGTGCCCAATAGGGTTCTTCCGGGGGGTATCCCCCCTCCCATGTGACCCCCTCCCCCTCCAAGGTCTGTATTAAGACAGGCGAAGTCAATGTTCCCTCCCCCCGCCTTCGGAGTGTATATAGTACGAGGTGCTGATTGTGGGGTCACGCCCTCCGTAGAAGTCGTGATGACGAAACGCGTCAAGGCGTGACCCCACGACAGGAAGTGACGTTTTGCGCTCCAGGACGCGAAGTGAAAGTAAAAGACACAAACGCTGGATCTAAGCGTGGAGCGGTGAGACGTCAACACAATACTTATCTGACAGATGAAATTGCGATTTTTTACTGCATGTTTGTAAGTGTAATTTTAAGGTGGGTTGGCAATAAAGTTGTTTTTATGGGATTACGCTATGGTATTTGTCCTCTCTCCTATGATCGAGTAATATGGATGGAGATTGCTGACGAGATGCAGAGATAGGCAGAAGGCTCAGAGGTTGCGGCACAAGACAGCATATCTGTTGATTGAATACAGGTCTCTAATATTCTCACTTCTGGTAAGCAGATTGTGGATCTGCATGCTGCACGCGGTGTCATATTATTATCTTTCTGGGTGACCGGATTTTGCCTTCACTTTGACTATCTGAATTATAAGATTCCTTGCTATCCCTAAAAACTGTGTCCACCCTTTGCTCTGTGTGGGAACTCTTGATGGACTTATATTAGCGCTATTGCACTGCAGGGTGGTGGCTTTGTTTGAGCCATACAGATATTGTGCACTTTATATTTGTATTTTCTGTTTTATTTTCAATGGCGGCTTTTTAAGTCCTGAACCCTTTAAAGATCCAAGAGCTCCAGATTTGCGCTGATTGGTGTGTCGGGAGACGGTAATCATAGGTGACATCACCAATACATATCTTGAAAGTGAGATATAGTATATTTATTTGTGTTTGTAGTGATTGCAAGGTGTAGTGCTGTCGAAGACGTACTTGCAGTGATTGCAAGAGTCTGTGCTGCTGGAGATGAGTTTGCAGTGATCGCAAATGTAACTTACTGATAGGCGAACATGAGGATAGCAGAAACTGAATGTGCAGGAATGCATTATCACTGTAATTTTTCATAATTGTCTTTGGAGTAGAACCTGGACCAATACAAATCGGTAGGCGGGGGGGATGATGTGCACAGAGAGATGAAAAGAACCAATGCGAATCAGTAGGTAGGATAACGATGAACAAAAAAAATGACAAGGACCGATTCAAAATGGCAGCAGGAAGTGACATGAACCGATGTGAATCAGTAGTAGGAAATTACATGAACCGATGCCAATCGGTAGTAGGAAATAACATAAGCAATGCGAATCGATCATAGGAAAATGACGTCAACCGATACGAATTGGTATTTAGGAAATTACATGGACCGATGCGAAATGGTAGATAGGAAAATGATGAACAGAGAAATTACACAAACCGATTTGAATCGGCAGTAGGAACTGACGTGAACCAAAACAAATCAGTGGTAGGGAAATGACATGAACCGATACAAACCAGTAGTAGGAAATACCATGAACCAATACGAACTGATGGTAGGGAAATTAGATGAACTGATATGAAATCGGTAGTAAGGAATGCGTGAACTGATGCAAATCGATAGTGGGAAAATGGTATGAACCGATACGATAGAACTCAGGATACAAATATTTCAGCGCAAAGGAATATGGTTAGAGTTGAGCGAACACCTGGACGTTCGGGTTCTGCTGGTCCGTCCGAACTTCGGGACAAAGTCCGGGTCCGGACGGAACCCGAACGATCGCACGGACAACGAACCCCATTGAAATCAATGGGGACCCGAACTTTTAGGCACAAAAATGGCTGTAGCAAAGTCCTGGAAAGCCCCAGAGGGCTGCAAAAGGAAGTAAAATGGGGGTAAGGCAAGTGCCCTACAAAAAAAATGGGGACAGGGAAATAACTTTAAATATTTAAAAAAAAATAAAAACAAAAATAAGCAAAAATGGAGGTGAATGTGGATCATCTTCAAACTGTGTCTGAAAAGTATTAATTAACGGTAGAAACCATATAACTGTTCTAAAATCATCTTCAAACTAGGGCAAGTGCCCTACAAATAAATGGGGATAGGGAAAATAAATTAAAAATCAAGTAAAAAAATGGGAAGGGGGGTGGATGTGGAGTAGGAGCCTAGAGGTTGACTAGGCCGTGACCGTGGTAGTGTAGGTGGAAGTGGCGGTGGTAGAGGAGTAGGTGGAGGTAGCCAACATGGTATTTTTTTTTTGTATTGAGGCCTATTCAAAAAAAGAAGTATATGAATGGCTGTGTGAGGTGGATGTGATGGTGCCAGTGCCG
>BLSH010436776.1:351787-364526 GCA_018402905.1 Glandirana rugosa
ACTTTTGACCATGCCTGTAATAATGGTTGCACAAAATTTAATTTGCATACTGCCTGTCTGACCAGAGATTGCACAGAATTAATACATTCTCCTAGCACCTGTTGGGAACATGCTCAGTAGTGTTCAAAGAAAAAGGCTGAGTCATCATCCAGTAACCAAACCAAGGATACCACCTGATTCACACTGAAAGAAGGGGTATAATCATTACCACCACTAGGGACACCAGACAAAGCCAACTCTGCACAAATTTGAATTAGTGGCTGTATCTCGTCAAACAAAAATCTGCCTTGGTCAACAAAACAGTGAGCCAGACGGATACATTCCAACAATTGCTCCCTAGTCTGCTCTTTCAAAATCTTTTGCCATGTATGTTGTGGAAAAGAGAAAGGAAAACCCTGAAGACATTGCGGAAGTGACGAAACGCGTCAGTTGGAACGCAGGGTACGTCGGGCCACGCTCCGTTGGTACGCAAGCCACTACTGCAGAGCCGCAGCTACCACGAGAGCCCTCACACTTTGTTGTGCTGTGAATATTTGGCCAATAAACCTATTTTTAGAGGCGCGCAATGAGTTTTTTCCTTTCTCTTTTCCACAACATACATGGCAAAAGAATAGTGTAACCTCAAAGAAGTACAATAGCTGAACGGATGCCATACCTACGGTTGGGTGAGAGACCGCAAGCGCAGGTTGACTCTCAGGTCGTTTGACTTTGGGAGTCAACGGGGTCTGGTAAGTGCGGAACTTCACCATTTGAAACTCTTCACAGGATTTTAAACACAGTGTGAGCACGGGCACTTTGAAGACACCTAATAATAAGGACACTTATTTCATAAAATCAGCACTGGATCACTTTAAGCACTGCAAATCACTTTTAATATTGGACAATCTTTGCACCTCATTATGCGAAATTGTTCACTCTGGATTTTATAAGTGTTACCAATAGGATACTTATAGATGGTGGTTAATTATATGATTAATATATACCATTGCACAAATTTCACTTTATTATTGCACTTTATTGTAAACTACTGTTATATGTTTATTTAGTTTTGCACATGGTATTTAGTTTTGCACATGGCACTTTATATAAAATCAATTTCAATTAAGGGCTAATAGGTGGTATTAGAACCCTTACATCAGCAGGAGTTTTTCCGTAGCAAGTGCTGTTTCTTTGACTGTATACAATCTAACCTTTCACTAAGGTGACATTTTGACAGCAGCTGCTAATTACACACCAAACTGTGGCGCAGGCACCTATTATATTTAAATTCCAAGGTATTTAGTAACAGGCATGGTTCATTTTTTGAAGTTGTCATTTTTTCCCACAATTCTTTGCAAAATGAAGATTTTTTTTTCACAAAATTGTCATGTTAACAGGTTATTTCTCTCACATGGCATGTGCATACCACAAATTACACACCAAAATACATTCTGCTACTCCTCCTGAGCATGGCAATACCACATGTGTGAGACTTTTACACAGCCTGGCCACATACAGAGGCCCAACATTGAAGTAGCACCTTCAGACGTTCTAGGATCATACATTAAGCATCTCATTTCTCAATCACCTATTACACATTTTGGAGAGCAAACACACCAATAAATAATGTATAGTGAGTATTTTGAACGGTTCATATTTTTCCAGAAGTTTTTGGAAAATGTGGAAAACAAATTAAGACACTTTTTTACACAAAGTTGTCCATTTATAAGATATTTCCAACACATAGCATGTACACAGCAAAAATGACCCCCCAAAATACATTCTGCTACTCCTTCGGAGTATGGCAATACCAAATGTGTGAGACTTTTACACAGCCTGACCGCATACAGAGGCCCAACATTGAAGTAGCACCTTCAGGCATTGTAAGAGCATAAATTACACATCTCATCTCTCAACCACCTATTACATTTTTAACCACTTCCCACCCGGCCTATAGACAAAAGACGGCCAGCCGGTGGCTTTGTTATCCTGACTGGGCGTCTATTGATGTCCTCATGATAACCCGCAATCTCACGCCCGCAAGGGCATGCATCGAGGCGATCGGTGGTGCGGTGGGTCAATCTGACCCACCGCATTACTGATCTCGATAAAGCTCTTTACCACATGATCAGCCATGACCAATCATGGCTGGTCACAGTGTGAACAGGAAGAGCTGTTTATCAGCTGTACCTCTACTCACGTCTGCAGACATGAGTAGAGGAGAGCCGACCAGCTACTCTCCTGACAGGGGGTCTGCACTAAACTTTTATCGGTGCAGCCCCCCTAGGATCGCCACACTGGGCCACCAGGGAGCCCGCTCAGGACCACCAGGGAGCCCACCCAGGGACACCATCAGGAGGCCATCCAGGGACCACCAGGGAGATGATCTGGAGGCCACCCAGGAACCACCAGGAAGCCTACCTTAGATCACCAGGTAAGGGGCGTACAGTGCACTGTAGGGATGGCACTGTGCCCATATGTGATGCCTGCCAGTGCCATCCCTAATATTGCTTTATCTCAGTGCTATGTACCAGTGCCACCTATCAGTGCCCATCCGTGTCACCTATCAGTGCTGCCTATGAGTGCCCATCAGTGCTCGTCAGTGCTGTTTATCAGTGCCGCCTATCAGTACCCATCAGTGTTGCATAGGTGCCTCATCATCAGCGCCCATCAGTGCCACCTCCTCAGTTCCAATCTGTACTGCCTCATCAGTGCCCATCAGTGTAGCCTCATCAGTGCTAATCAGTGTAGCCACATCAGTGCCCATCAATGAAGGAGAAAATGTACTTTTTTACAAAATTTTGTGACGAAAACAAAGAAACAAAAAAAAAAAAATTGGTATTTTTTATTTGTAGCGCAAAAAAATAAAAACTGCAGAGGTGATCAAATACCACCAAAAGAAATTTCTATTTGTGGGAACAAAATTATAAAAATGTTTGGATACAGCGTTGCATGACCGCGCAATTGTCATTTAAATTGCAACAGCGCTGAAAGCTGAAAATTGGTCTGGGTGGGAAGGGTGGTAAGTGCCTAGTACTGAAGTGGTTAAAGGCCCTGGAGCACCAGGACAATGGAAACGCACACAAAATGACCCAATTTTGGAAAGCAAACACTCTAACATATAATCTATGAGGCATAATGAGATGTGGATGCACTGATGGGTGCTGATGAGGGTGCACTGATTAGCTGGCACTGATGAGGTGGCACTGACGGGCACTGATGAGGATCCACTGGTGGCACTGATGTGCACTATTGAGCACTCTAGTGGCACTGATGAGTACTGTAGTTGGACCGATGAGCACTGTAGTGGCACTGGTGGGCACTGTCGAGAACTGTAGTGTGCAGATTAAAACTGATGGCACTGTAGTGGTACTGATGGGCACTGTAGTGGCACTGTAGGGCACAGATTAGCACTGTAGTGGCACTAATGTAGCACTGAAGTGACACTGATGAGAACTGTAGTGGTGCAGATGAGCGCTGTAGTGGTGCAGATGAGCACCGATGGCACTGTAGTAGCACTGATGGACACTTTAGTGGCACTGATGGGCACTGTAGGGCACAGATGAGCACTGTAGTTGCACTAATGTAGCACTGATGAACACTGTAGTGGCAAAGGTAGCACAGATGATCACTGATGTGGCATAGGTGTGGTACTGATGGGCACTGTAGTGGCACTGATGGGCACGGTAGTGGCACTGATGGCACTGATGGGCACACATGAGCACTGTAGTTACACTACTGTAGCACTGATGGGCACTGTAGTGGCACGGTTGGCACTGATGTGGCACTGTAGTGGCACAGATGGCACAGATGAGCCCTGTAGTGACACTGATGGGCACAGGTGGCACTGATGGGCACACATAGCATTGGTGAGCACAGGTGGCACTGTATTGGCACTGGTGGCACTGATGGGCACTCTGGTGGCACTGATGACACAGATGAGCACTGCAACTGATGGCACTGTAGGGCACTTTAGTTGCACTGGTGGCACTGTAGGGCACTAATGTGGCACATGTTGCACAGATGTGCCTCAGATGTGGCACTGATGACACACAGTAGAGCACTGATGTGGCACTCAATCTCTCTCCTCTCCACACACGCTCTATCGGTGTGAGGAGAGGAAAGAGCTGACACCCTGGATGACCCCGCATTGTTTACATTGTGATCACTTCATTATTGGACTGAGTGATCACGTGGTAAAGGGCTGCTGCCATTGGCCCTTTACTGCGATCTGTGACCCATCGGGTTCTGCGAACCCGGCGAGCACGGAGACTCCCGTATGCATGCCCCGGGGGCGCGATTCTGGGAGGACATTATAGTACTCCCTCCCAGAATAATGTGTCCTCTCTGCAGCCATTTTTCGACTATGGGCGGTCGGCATGTGGTTAAAGAGAAGGGTTTTCAGGGATTGTCTAAAGATGGATAGATTAGAAAACAAGTGGACAGATTGGGGTAGGGAGTTCCAAAGGATAGGAGAAGCTGGGGAGAAATCCTGGAGACGAGCATGGGAGGGGTGACCAGGGAGCCAGAGAGCAGGAGATCTTGGGAGGACCAAAGAGAGTGGCTTGGTTGATATTTTGAGATCAGGCTAGTGATGTAGCTGGGGGCAGAGTTGTGGATGGCTTTGTAAATTATTGTTAGTACTTTGAATTTTATTCATTGGGTAAGTGGAAGCCAGTGAAGTGATTGGCAGAGGGGGTAGAGGACACTGAACGGTTGGTAAGATGGATGAGTCTTGCAGCAAAGTTTGTAAAGTTGGAATTGTAGTAGGGAGCAAGAGCCGTATAAGCAAATGCCTTCTCTGTAGGGCTGACTGCTGTCCCATGCAGAGTGACACCAACTGCACTCCATCTCTTATCCCCACTAGCGGTCTCAAGAATGGTGCCAGCAGTAGGAAAGAAGAGATCTTCAGGTCAGTGTGAAGCAATACACTGGGAAAAATAGTATAGGGCTGCTTTCACACTGATGTGCTGTGGTTTACCCACACCACGGGTGCAATGCAGAGGACCTGCAGCTTTCCTGTGGGTTTGCTGCACTTAGCCATAGACTTCAATTATATCCTGTGCGTATGGTGCACTTTCTGAATGCAGGAATTTTGGTGCACTTTCAGAGAGTGCACTGCACCTGAAGGATATAACAGAATTCTATGGCAAAGCACAGCTATCCCAAGAAAGTCATGCCGCACCCACAGTGCAGGTAAACCACAGCACATCAGTGTAAAAACAGCTTTATAGGGGGCTCAAAACAATAAGGGTTAATTTACATTTGGAGTTTGGGGGTTGGTAAAACCCCATTGTTATACACCCTGTCATGGTAGGTGGGGTGTAGCACCTGCCAAACATGACCGATTCAAGTGAATGAGGTCATGCTGCAAATGCCCTGCAAGCTTGTGCAGTACAGATGTAGTGGCTATCAGAGTTCAGCACCAAGCTGGCCAGAACGCTCAATGTACACAGACACAGCTTGTCAGCATGGAGGAGTGATCTCCCCTCCCTTTTTGTTTTCTCACAGACACATGCTGGATGCAACCTACTCTGCCTTTTCCTCTGATTGTGGTTGGTGTACTGAACTTAGCCAATCAGGGGAGACTGTGAGAGCAGAGGAGAACTCTGGGAAATGGAGTCTGCTGAGGAAGTGATTGTGTTGTGAGACATGGTTTGAAAACTACAAAGCTCAGCAGCCTTTGTAACAAGGGGGAAGGTTTTGATGGTGGGAAGTTTCTAGAGAGAGCAGAGCCGCCAAGAGGGAGGAAGGAGTCGGTTGGGGAATGGAGAACAGACGAAAGAGGACCGGGAGCTGCTGCTTGGACCACCAGGGGCCTGATCGCGCTGTTTTAGAGGACTGGTGAGGGAACACCCAGATACAAAGAATCATAAAGACCACCAGGGCTGAGCTGGGTGGCAGAGTGGCAATTTTCCCCTGGGCCGCTCTGATTCCCTGTAAAAGGGCTGCTGTGCTGCCAGCTCTGAACTGTGCATGTGCAGTTTCTGGAGCTGGCCGCGTGCTACTGTTTGGGCAGCTCCGGCGGGGAGGGGCAGTGAAAGAACGAGTTGATCTCTCCATCTCGTGCTACAGCTTTGAGCCGGCAATGTGCCCTTTGACAGGGATGTTGTTTGTTGTACTTGTCACAGGGCTAAGGGCGTGTGTGTTTCTTTCTTACAAAGCACATCCCTCCCCCCTCCTCTACACAAATGGGAGAATGGATGTGCTCTGCCTCCTACCACCCTCCCACCCTCTCTCCCTGTACCCGCCCACACTCGATGCAGCCCATGTGCTGTGAAATGGATGTGCAGGCGGGAAACTTTAAAGTCAGCAGTCACTCATAATGTCACATCCTCAGCATGAAGACGCTTACTGAGCCAGTGAGCCTCCTGCTGGGACTGTGCAAGTAAGTGAGCTGTGACTAGACTCTCCCCTCCTCCCTCTCTTTCTTCCTACTCTGTCTCTCCCAAATTCCTCTGCCTCAGCCTTATTGTTTAACTTTAACCACTTGCCTGCCAGGCACCCCCCCTTCCCGTCCTGAAAAAAAAAGTTTTTCTTTTGTGCATAAGCAATTTTTCTCACTGATAGGTGGCAATGATATGCCACACTGAGCACTGGTAGGGGGCACTGATGAGAACTGATAGGTTGCACCGATGGGCACAGGTGGCACTGATGGAAACTGATAGGTTGAACTGATGAGCAGCACTAATTGGAAGCACTGATATGTGGCACTAATGAGCACTGATATGCCACACTGGGCACTGATGAGATGGCACTGATATGCCACACTGATGAGTACTCATAGGTGGCACTGATGAGCAGCACTAATGGGTGGCACTGATAGGTGGCACTAATATGCCATACTGGGCACTGGTAGGTGGCACTGATGAGCACTGATATGCCACACTGATGAGCACTGATAGGTGGCACTGATGGGTACTGATAGGAGGCACTGATGGGCATTAATAGGTGGCACTCATGGGCAGCACTAATGGGTGGCACTGATGGGCACTGATAGGTGGCACTAATGGGCAGCACGAATGGGTGGCACTGATGGGCACTGATCGATGGTACTGATGGGCAGTACTGTTGGGCACTGATGGGTGTCACTGATGGACAAGGAAAGGCAGCACTTAATGGTGTCACTGATGGGCACAGACTGCCGTCACTTGCTAGGCACTGCTAGGGCTGCACTCTAATCAGTGCCCTGATTACCTGTACAGGTCTCCCAGGTGAGCAGATGCCACTGATCGGCTCTCCTCACACTCTGTCAGTGTAAGGTCAGCTGATAAGTGGCACTTCTGCATTTACATGTGATGGGCTGTAATTGGACACCGCCAATAACATGGGTAAGGAGCCTCGTCTTTGGCTCTTTACCAAGATCAGGGTCATGCTGTGTCATATTTGTCTTGCTTCATAACATCAATATGTGTTATAAAACCAGGTGTGCATGGATGGTGAGCTGATTCGGTGGTACAATGGGCCACTCGACTGGACTTGCCCCCCTGGCTTAAGGCTGCCAGCCCTCCCCTGAAGACCGCTAAGCACACGGAACAGTGGAGACAGCAGTAGTGAGACAGTGTCAGTCAGACTTTCATCAGCAAAGAGACAGCGGTGTTACTGTGTGGCCTAATTGACATAGGAGTGGGTGAGAGGGCTATTTGCCCAAAAGCTTCTTAACTTTGGCCCTGCATTACCCCACCCCCTTTTTGATGCTGCTGTCCAAGTTACTAGTAGTTATAATCCCGTGGTGTCATCCAGACAGTGACCAAGTGTCTGTTCCTCACCTCCCTCCCTCTTTTTATCTTGGATTACAAATGCTGTTGATTAGTTAGATATACTGAGCGGTTTCCTCACAAGAAGATCTACAAGTGCACCACCGTAGAGTGATTACAGGGCCCTGTTGGTATATGTGACATTAGTGGCTTGCAAGCAGAACTACAAATTCTAAAGGGGAATTGTCTCAGTGCACTGGGTTAAGGTACTAGTGTAAAGTCATCAACCTTTGGGACTGTGGTGCCAGGAGGAAGGAGAGAGGGGACTGACACACAGGAGTTCAAGTCATTCCTGAACCCTACCCCTGCCTGGACCCATATAGCCCGGTTTGGATTGTGCCAAAGCTTGTGTTATAACGGATTCTCTTCTTACAAGAATTTACCTCTGCTCTTGTGGCTGCCCGAGTTTAACCACTTCAGCCCCGGAAGGATTTCCCCTTTAGGACCAGAGCACTTTTTGCGATTCGGCACTGCGTCGCTTTAACTGACAATTGCGCAGTCATGCGACGTTGTAATTAAACAAAATTTGCGCCCTTTTTTTCCCCACAAATAGAGCTTTCTTTTGGTGGCATTTGATCACCTCTGCGTCATTTCTGATCACCACTTTAAACAAAAAAAGTGTGACAATTTTGCAAAAAATCCCAATATTTCTTACTTTTTGCTAAAATACAAATCCAAAAAAATATATAATTTTTTTTTTTCTTTCATAGGGTTTGGCCGATTTTTAATCTTCCTCATATTTTTGGTAAAGTTTCTGACCACTTGGTATTGGTATGATATTTTTGTTCTACTATTACCAGGTGTGCCAGTGGGGTAGGGCCTGTTCTAAGGGTTGACAGGGCAGAGTAAAGAACCAGTACTAACCAAGCAGCTCCTATGGGGTAGCGCTACACAGAAAACAGGGGGTTAAAGCAAACAGCAATGTGTTGCTTTCTTGCCACATGCTTTGACCTCTTGGACCTCACAGAAGCATGCAGTTGTGAGGTGCTTGCAGAGTGGCCCCATTTACCTGAATGGGTGATGACTGACAGGCAGTAGCAACTACCAACTGCAACAGGGGGTTTAATTCATCTGTAAACAAGGCAGAACCCCATTCTGTCAAAGTGGAAGAGAGAGATCTTGTGTTCCTTCTAACCAGGAACACATATCTCTCTCTGCCTCCAATTAAACCATCCTCCACACAGTTAGAAATCACTCCCTAGGAGCAAAGTTCTTTGATCGCCCCTGATGTTAACCCCTAGCCTGAGAGTCATTTATACTGTGACAGTGCATTTTTTTTTAGCACTGATCACTGTATTACTGTCACTGGTCCCCAAAAAGTGTCACTTAGTGTCCAATTTGTTTGCCACAATGTCGCAGTCCCACTGATTGATGCCATTACTAGTAAAGAATAAATAAATAAAAATGCCATAATAATATCCCATAGTTTGTAGACACGATAACGTTTGCGCAAACCAATCAATATATGCTTATTGAGATTTTTTTACCAAAGGTATGTAGCAGAATACATATTGGCCTAAATTGATGAAGAAATTCGATTTTTTACATTTTTTTATTGGATATGTTTTATAGCAGAAAGTAAAAAATATTGTTTTTTTTTTTTTTTTCAAAATTGTTGATCTTGTTTTGTTGAGCAAAAAATAAAACCGCAGAGGTGATCAAATACCACCAAAAGAAAGCTCTATTTTTGGGAAAAAAGGACAAATTTTATTTGGGTACAGCATCGCATGACCGCGCAATTATCAGCTAAAGCAACACAGTGCCGTATAGCAATAAATGGCCTGGTCATGAAGGGGGCAAATACTTCCGGGGCTGTAGTGGTTAAGAAGCATTGGTGCATATAATGGCAGGATATGAGAAAAGTCTCCCTTAGCCGCACATCTGAATGATCCCTCTGATCAATGCGTTAGTGGCAACCTCAGCCTGCACTCCGACCAGGCCACACCTCCAACTTGTTTTGCTCCTCCCCTCTGAGCTTAGTCATCCCTCATTGATCAGAGGGATCGTTCAGATGTTCAGCTAAGGGAGACTTTTCTCATATCCAGTGATTACAGGAGCTGGTACGAGCTACCTCCCAGACCAGCACTCATAGCGGTGGACATTGTGGATTTACACCCCTTCTGAAAGCCTGACCAGCTCACACATGGGTCTTTTGGGTTGGACTTAATGTTGATAAACCAACATGCAGTATAGGACCGGTATAGGTGTGGTACAGGTGCTGTCTAGGTGCAGTATAAATGCAGCACAGGTAAAGTCAGGTGTGGTATAGATGCAGCACTAGATCCTGCTTTCAGCAACTACGTCCCTGCTACTCAATATGTGAATGATGGGCAGCCAGCCCTCTCAATAGTTCTTGAGATGTGACTATAAAGTTCCCACTGTAGAAAGGGGGTCCCTTGTCATTACAAAGATGGTTCCAGCGGTCAAAAGGGTGTGAGAGGGGGGTGGCAGGATGATCCAATCTCCCTGCAGCAAAAGCAGTACAGATGGAATTGCTTTGGTTCCCAATGCACTTTCCCTGGTGTCACTGCTTTCAGGTCTCAGGCTCTGGTCCCTGCTGATTTAGTGCTCACATGGTTCCCCGCTGCTCCAAGATGAAGTTGTGCTTAGAACTATGTCGGCACTCCTTTGCCTCAGTGTTCTCTGGGAACTCTAGTGCATAGAGTTCAGAAATCCCACTCTATGACTGCTGCCCTGGACTTCTATTCCCTTGATCCTCAGCGTTTTGCATAAAAGTCCACAGGCCATAGCTCTTCTCCTGCTGGCTAGAACATCCAGCATAACAGTAAAAACTGAAAGCAAACTGCCTGTGAAGAGGGCAGTGTCTATGTTTCTGTAACCCAGCACCCGCCTAGAGATGCATTATAAATCATTTAATGAAATTAGTGCTACATGTTTTATTTTATATTTGATCAATGACATAACCTGGGAAATCCCATTCCTTTGTTTAAATTTTAAAATAGGCCTTAGCCTACCCCTGGTGGCATCAGCAATCAATTTCATAAAGTTTTCCCATGGAATGAATGGGACCGAGGATCTAATTCACAATATGAAGTGACAGAATTGGGCTTAAAAGAGAAGTATGGGTTTCTGTTCTTTTACCCCATTATACTTATCTAGGTCCGATGCTGCATCGGTCCCCTGGCGCCTCTGCACTGAAAACCGAGTGATCAAACATCGCCGATGGCTCGGTTTTCAGAGCTCTGTGAGCAGAGAGCTGCAGACTGTCAGTCACAGTTCTCTGCTCATCTCCCTCCACGCTCATTGGAGTGCTGGGCTGTTCAATGACGGAGCGGGCCATCTCAGGCTCTCAGCAGCTCACTAAGAGGCTGAGACTGCTGTCAGTGCAGGCACCCGGCAGATTCAGACTCCATAGTCGGGATGACACGGTGCCTAGATGGACATTTGTGACATCAGCAGAGAACGGATTTCGGTCCTCTCTATGCTGAAAACGGGTTCCAGGAGAGCAAAACTAATTGCACTCCTGTGATCCATAGGAGAAGCCCAGCTAAACGAGCTTTGGCTGGACTTTTCCTTTAAGGTAAGTATTTGTCCAAGTAGGGCAAATTTATTAGAGGATGACTTTGCTGCACTTTTTGCCGTGATTGTGCCACGATTTTTGCCACAATTTTGATGTGACTTGAAGCAATGCCTGTGTAATCTTGAGGTCTATGGACCTCAAATCGCGTCAAAATCAAAAGTGACACTTGCTTACATGTCAACATGTTAAAGTGACCTTTCCCACTAACTTCATATACTAGGGAGAACTCAGCTTTACCACATCTTAAAGAGACTGCACCATTCACTGCACACCAATGTAAGGGCCCCAACTAAGCTGGCAGAAGAATCAACCTTCCAGATTGAATGTGTGGCTAGTGAACCAAGAAATACATATACAGTCAGGTCCATAAATATCAATCGGATTCAGGTCAGGTGATTGACTTGGCCATTGCATAACATTCCACTTCTTTCCCTTAATAAACTCTTTGGTTGCTTTCGCAGTATGCTTCCGGTCATTGTCCATCTGCACTGTGAAGCGCCGTTCAATGAGTTCTGAAGCATTTGGCTGAATATGAGCAAATAATTTTGCCCGAAACACTTCAGAATTCATCCTGCTGTTTTTGTCAGCAGTCACATCATCAATAAATACAAGAGAACCAGTTCCATTGGCAGCCATACATATCCACGCCATGACACTACCACCACCATGCTTCACTGATGAGGTGGTATGCTTTGGATCATGAGCAGTTCCTTTCCTTCTCCATACTCTTCTCTTTCCATCACTCTGGTACAAGTTGATCTTGGTCTCATCTGTCCATAGGCCTTTTTAGATCTTGTTTGGCAAACTCTAATCTGGCCTTCCTGTTTTTGAGGCTCACCAATGGTTTACATCTTGTGGTGAACCCTCTGTATTCACTCTAGTGAGGTCTTCTCTTGATTGTTGACTTTGACACACATACAACTACCTCCTGGAGAGTGTTCTTGATCTGGCCAACTGTTGCAAAGGGTGTTTTCTTCAGCAGGGAAAGAATTCTTCGGTCATCCACCACAGTTGTTTTCCATGGTCTTCCGGGTCTTTTGGTGTTGCTGAGCTTACCGGTGCGTTCTTTCTTTTTTAAGGATGTTCCAAACAGTTGATTTGGCCACACCTAATGTTTTTGCTATCTCCCTGATGGGTTTGTTTTGTTTTTTCAGCCTAATGATGGCTTGCTTCACTGATAGTGACAGCTCTTTTGATCTCATATTGAGAGTTGACAGCAACAGATTCCAAATGCAAATAGCACACTTGCAATGAACCCTGGACCTTTTATCTGCTCCTTGTAAATGGGATAATGAGAGAATAACACACACCTGGCCATGGAACAGCTGAGCAGCCAATTGTCCCATTACTTTTGGTCCCTGACAGTTGAGAGTTATACTCTAGTTTTCTCGACAGTGATAGTCACTTCGTTCGGTAGTAATCCGACTTTTTTGTTTTGTTTGGGTAGTCCCTCTATCGTTTT
>BLSH010436776.1:392877-412098 GCA_018402905.1 Glandirana rugosa
AGATTGACACAGGCTCCCACAGCACAGCCTGGCTGTCTGTGACTTTTTTTTTACCAATCTTGCCTACTAGCTCTACAAAATGCTGAAATTGACAATCAAGATTTTCCCTTATTAACTTTAACCACTTCAGTACAGGGCACTTTTCCCCTTCCTGCCCAGCCCAATTTTCAGCTTTTAGCGCTGTCACATTTTGAATGACAATTGCTCGGTCAAGCAACACTGTACCCAAAACTTTTATCAGTTTTTCACACAAATAGAGCTTTCTTTTGGTGGTATTTGATCACCACTGGGGTTATAATTTTTTGCGCTACAAATAAAAAAAGACCAACATTTTTGAAAAAAAAAAAAGTTTTTCTTCGTTTCTGTTACAAAACTTTGTAAATAAGTATTTTTTTCTCCTTCACTGGTGAACACTGATGAGGTTGCACTGACAGGCACTGATGAGGCAGTACTGATTGGCACTGATGAGGTGGGACTGATGATGAGGCACTGATAGGTGGCACTGATAAGCAGCACTGATGGACACTCATAGGCGGCACTGATGGGCACTCATAGATGGCACAGTTGGGCACTCATAGGTGGCACTGGTGGGCAGCACTGATAGCACTAATAGGCAGCACAGATCGACATCCCTGGTGGGCTCTAGTGGGCTTACCTGGTGGTCATGGGTGGGCATACATAGTGTCCATGGGTGAGCATCCCTCATGGTCATGAGTGGGCATCCTTGATGGGTCTACACTGATGATCAATAGACTAATTATCAGCGCAACACCCCCCCCCCACCCCCGACAGGAGAGCAGCTGATTGGCTCTCCTCTATTCGTGCCTGTCAGTGCGAGTGGAGGAGAAGCCAATATATGGCTTTTCCTGTTTACAATGTGATCAACTGTGATTGGACACAGCTGATCACGTGGTAAAGAGCCTATGTCCGATGCCCTTTACCTAGATCGGAGATGCGGTGTGTCAGACTGACACACCATGCAACCGATCTTCGCACTGCGCGCCCCCACGGGCGTGTGATCACAGCTTATCCTTCTGGACTTCATATGTCATTTTGCTATATGGTGGGCAGGAAGTGGTTAATATAACTCAAAAAAAGTTTGGATTTGCTGATTATTTTACGTCATCTGCTTAACTCCAGGCAAATCAAATTTTACAAAATGTGCTCATCGTTATTGAGTAGTAGAACATTCTGATTGTTAATGTCTTTAAAAACATTTATAAATAACACTTTTAATAAATAGTGAAAGGCTAAAATAAATTCTGCAAGCATTTTTTATACAATAACTCACAATGATAGCAGATGTTGTACAAAAGTTCATGCTGTGCTTGATCTAGTGAAATAAAACATTAGCGATAACTCTTTCCTATTGCCTTTATGATGTCATCTTATAGCATAATGTTCCCCTCTATTTACACAAAAGAAAAAGTATCCCCATAGTTAAATAGAGAGTATTCGGGGGCGTGGCTAAGCTATGACGCTGTGAGGACGTGTGCTAGGGAGCTCCGTGCAGTGACCGGGAGAGCGAGCCCTACAGCCACGTCGGACCTCGACATTTTTACTTGTCCACGGCAGACAGAGCACCGGGGACCCCGAGCACACACCGGGGTTCGGACATCTCGGCCTATTTTCTCCGCCACTCCGCTGCACCGTCTCCGGCCTGGGACACCAAGATGACGCCGACCCGCAATAACAATGCAGCCTCAGGCACCCATAAGAAGACTGGGAAGTCGCACTCGGCACCGGCCCCTACCTCGGAGCCACAGGGACGGCCAGGAATCCAGGATTCCCCGATAGTATCGCCAATCATACCTGAGGAGGATCCGCCCTGCTCCATGGTCTCGGACAGTGGTGCGGAGAGCGCGGCCACAACCTCACAAGTGCCATCTGCAGCAACGTGGCAGGACCTGGTGTCCCTACTACCCACTAAGCAGGACATGACAGCGATGGCAGCATCCATTGTGAGTACACTCTCTCGGGAGATACAAGACATGAAGCAGCAGGTGGAGCGGGTAGATTCCAGGGTCACGGGGGTAGAGGCCTCCACATCAGCAATGGTAGCTAGAGTTGAGGCACTCGAGGAGGCACATGCCGCCAACCAGCGACAGTTAATATGGATGAGACTGGCCATAGATGACGGTGAAAACCGCAACAGAAGAAACAATATCAGGCTGCGGGGGCTTCCAGAGGCTACTGTGGGAAGTGAGTTGAAAGCTACGGTCACCGCCATCTTTAATGACTTACTGGGCAAACCCCCCACAGAGACTTTGGAGATTGATCGGGTGCAGGGCCCTAGAGGAGGTGATCCGTCTTTCCCCAGGGATGTCCTGGCCAGGATTTGTTTTTATGCAATTAAGGAGGACATAATGCGTAAAGCATGGGCCAGGGGACCAGTGGACTTCGACGGGGCCTCTGTGCGATTGTTCCCAGATCTATCCAAATTGACATTGCGGATGAGGGGTACCCTAAGGCCGTTACTGGAGATCATACGAGCCGCTGGGGCCACGTATAGGTGGGGGCACCCCTTCCACGTCATTATCCAGAAAGGGTTTTGTGCTGAGATGGCCGGACCAATTACCTGAACTCTTCTCTTTTCTGGGGGAACCAGAGGTCGCGATCCCTAATTGGCTGGATTTTTCCACCCCTGCGGATTTCCCAGTGTCAAGACCTTCATCCCCGAGGCCACAAAGATCCAGAAGACGCAGACAGCGCTCCAGATCCCGAGTTGCGACGCGAGAGACTCCGTCCACTTCGGAAGAGTGAGGACCCCAGCCCGGCCCCTGCCTCCCTGCGGGGAACGGTTGGAGGGGCGTGAGCGTGGACTCGGTTCGACGCGGAGCCCTTGGGCCCCCCCCCTCAGGTGCTATCATTCCCTCCTTGCTGGACTGCCCGAACAATCAGGCGGTCCCACACACACCCCTGGAGCCCTGCTTGGGGATACTCCCCATAGGACATCTCCCGATTCACAAGATTACCTATATCCAGGTCTCACGGCTGGCATAATAATAGATGTCTTAGATCATTTGCTGGGCTAAGTATATATGTTATGCATTGGGACGCTGAATCCCCATATGTTCCATGTTGGTTTTTCTATGTTTTTGCAAGTTCTTAGGGGGTGGGTGTCGGCCTCACACCCTTACCGCCACTACCAGGCTGATTTTTATTCATGATGATTGACCAGGTTGACCATTGCATATGTAATGGGAAGGAAAGATTTTTTTTTCCCTTTTTTTTTTCTTTCTTTGCCTGGCGGGCGGCGGGGGGGGGGGGGCACAACTGTTGCCTGGACACAAGCGCTTGCAATTTTCATAACGTTTAAGGTTTCGGCAGGGTTTAGATATAACTGTTAAGCATAACCTGATCTGGGATGGTTGGGTCTGGTGTCGGCTCCTCTCCCGCCCTCGGGCGCCCTCCCGGGGGGCGCCCTCCCGGGGGGCGCCTGGGGGCTGGGGTGGTTGCGGATGCTCCGCGTCTCAACACGCTTGTTTTGCTTTATTTTCTTATGTCTGTAACAGGGGGTGGAAGGTCGGGCTCCACAGCAGTTTGTACTAAACAGCCAGTGTTCAGTGCCATGTATGTGGGGCCGAGGCGATCTGGGGGGAGGGGCTGATGAGCCTACTCCCCGATACTCGTTAAGCTCCTGCTATGGCAAGGGTGTTCGGCCTTGTAATTATATAATCTTCCCGTCAGGCGGTGAGAATTCTTGCCCCCTGGGGGGAACAACCCTTTGAAGGTCTGAAACGTTGATTTTGTTTTATAGTCTCTCCCGGTTTAGCACCCTCTCCCAACGCTTTACATAGTCAGCCTTCCACTTCCCACCAGTAGGTTGCGCACGAAGCGCAAGGCTTTAGTAAGCCGATTTTAGGTTAATTTTCTATCCCTTTTGCCCCTTTTCATATTGCTTGGTCCCTCCTGATACTCTCCAAGTTCGGGGGACCAGTACTACATCTCTGTCTCCTAACCTCTCTCTGTCTCACACCTGACCTTCTTTCTCTGCCTCCTTCTTCCCCCTCCCCCCTTCCCATTCCCCCCCTTCTTTTTTTTTTTGTGCAGGGGTTCACGACACTATGCCCGGGGAGACCACACGGCGCCAACCCGGTGATACGGAATACAGGTTCACCTCCTGGAATGTGAGGGGTTTAGCCACCCCCGAGAAGCTTTCCAGATTACTGGCGGAGCTTAAAAGGTCATGCTCGCAGGTAGTATTTCTCCAGGAGACTCATTTTAAGCAGCAGATGATCCCCAGGCTCTCCAACCGGGACTTTCCTACTGGATATCATGCTCCCTCACCTTTGGCCCGATCGAAGGGGGTCAGTATTTTCATGGCCAAATCGGTCCCATGGACCTATTTGCAGGAACGGGTCGACCCCAGGGGCGTTATCTCTTGGTGAAGGGGAAAATTGGATCTACCACAGTAACCCTAGCCAACATTTATTTTCCCAACTCCGATCAGCTCGGCTTCTTGCGGGCCTTGATTCCAGTTCTGCTGGATTTCCAGGAGGGCACCCTTGTGTTGGGAGGAGATTTTAACTTCTCACCAGAGCCACTACTGGATGTCTGCAGAGGGGCCTCGCACCTTTTCGTTCTCATACCTAAAAAAGCTGAGGGGGGAACTCTTCAATTTACAATTAGTTGATCCCTGGCGAATAATGCATCCTAGGGATAAGGACTATACCCACTACTCTTCGGTCCATCAAACATACTCCAGGATTGATTTTTTTTGATCCAGCATAGAGATTTGCCCCTAGTGACATCCTCACAGATTGACGTGATCTCTCTATCGGACCACGCTCCGATATATCTCACGCTGAGCTGGGGGGCGGCACGTACCAACCCACCTACCTGGAGACTCAACGAATCTCTGCTACAGGTCCCCGAGATCCGCCAGGAAGTGGCTCAGGCACTCTCCGAGTACTTTGCCACTAACAATGACCCATCCGTTTCCCCTGCATCGATATGGGAGGCACACAAGTGTGTGATAAGAGGGGTTTTAATTAGACGGGGAGCCCAGAGAAAGAGAGACAGGGCTGATCAGGTCAATAAGCTCCTAACTCGGGTTCGCTCTCTGGAGCTGCAACATAAAAGATCCCTAGCAGAAGTCCACCTCCTGGAGCTGACAAAAGCTAGGGAGGCATTGAACGCTTTACTCTACCAGCAAGCTATAGGCCGTCTAGAGTGGGCACGGAGATCATTTTTTGAATTCTCCAATAAACCTGGTTCGATGTTAGCCAAGGCACTACGCGGTCCAAGGAAGCGCACCTACATCCCTAACATAGTCAACAGCCGGGGGGCCAAAATTCACACCTCCAAGGAGAGCTCCCAAGAGTTTTACAATTTCTATAGACAACTGTACAATCTGCACCCTGACCTTCCTCAGGAAGAGGTTGCAGCACGGACAGATGCAGCTCAGAGATATATAGCAGACTCAGGGATGCCATCCCTAACTCAGGAGATAGCAGATACCCTGGAAGCCGACATCACGGCTAACGAGTTGAAATTGGCCCTGGCCCAGACTAAACCTCATAAAGCCCCTGGACCGGATGGCTTTACGGTATTTTATTACCAAACTTTTGCCAACATCCTTGCCCCACATTTCTTGGCTACGTATAATGCACTAACGGGAGGGGGCACGCTTCCAGTGGATGCACTGAGAGCATATATTACACTGATACACAAAGACGGCAAGGACCCGGCTCACTGCGGAAGCTATCGGCCAATTGCCCTTCTTAACGTTGATTTAAAGTTATTCTCTAAAATCCTGGCTAATTGGCTTCTTCCACATGTACCGTCACTCGTGCATCTAGACCAAGTGGGCTTTGTGCCGCTACGCGAAGCACGCGACAACACCATTCGGGTACTCAATCTCATACATACTGCACGCAGAACACGGGAGCCATTCATCCTTCTTTTAACTGGTGTGGAGAAAGCATTCGACAGGGTGGCCTGGCATTTTATGCGGGCCGCCCTGTCGCACATAGGATTAGGCCCCAACATGCTAAGTTGGATTCTTTCTCTCTATTCGTGCCCGTCGGCGGCCGTCCGGGTCAACGATTGGTGTTCTGCATTCTTCTCTCTGGGGAACGGGACGCGCCAGGGCTGTCCCTTATCCCCGATCATCTTCATCTTGTCCCTGGAACCCTTTCTTTGCTCAGTTAGAGGGAATCCAAACATATCGGGATTGCGGAAACCTTCAGGGCACCACAAAGTTGCGGCGTACGCCGACGACTTGGTCTTCTTTGTTACCTCGCCGGGAATATCCCTGCCAAATATCCGGGCGGCATTGCGGATTTACGGGGAAATTTCAAACTACAGGATTAACATGTCTAAGTCCGCGGCCCTCAATATTACGACCCCCTCCCCAGAAGCCCACAGGCTTCGCTCATCATTTGTGTTTAATTGGACGAATGCCCCTATCAAATATCTAGGGATCAATATCACCTCTGATCCGGCAGACCTATACTCTGCCAACTTTGTCCCCCTACTACATCAACTGAAATTGGAACTCCAACGGTGGCACACTTTGACCTTGACATGGTTCGGTCGCTGTGCAGCGGTCAAAATGACCATCCTCCCGAAGGTACTATTCGTAATGCAAGCTATCCCAATTTGAATCCCGTTGGGATTCTTCAAACAACTACGGGCGTTGTTCCGAGATTTCATCTGGTCACATAGACCATCACGGATCCAGTTGCTTACCATGTCACTCCCAAAATTGAAGGGGGGCCTAGGGTTCCCTGATTTGTCCAGGTATTTCAGAGCCGTCCACCTCTCCCGGGTGGTGGACTGGCACTGTAACGCTGAATCCAAACAGTGGGTGGCAATGGAAAGGGAGGAAGTATCCCTACCCCTCGAGACATTACCTTGGTGTCAGACACAACGCCCAGGAGACCTGACGGATCACCCGCTGATAGGGGCGACCTTGGAGGTGGTGGGAGCAGTGCTCCGTTTCTCAGCACTTGCCCCACTTCCATCGTCGCTGACAGCGGTCATCGGCAACCCGCACTTCACTCCGGGGCTCACAAGCAGAGGGGTAAGGAGACTAGCACATCAGGGGAAATCGCGGGTAGGAGACATTTGGACGCGGGGTGGTCTCCCCTCCCTAGGGGATATCGCAGGGCTGGTGGACCCCCCACTGGATCCCTTTAGTGCTTTCCAAGTCAAACATTTCTTGCAGTCCCTACAGAAGAACCAATATAGCCCTCGTGATCTCACCTCTTTTGAGACATTATGCAGAACTGGAGAACCTGTCAGACATACGCTTGCCCTCTTGTATGGGCTTCTCTCAGACACCTCAGCGGAGTCACCTCTACTCTTTATCCGCCGCTGGGAAAGAGACCTGGACATGCAATTCACCCCCTCCCAGATTGACAAGATCCTTCTTCTAGCACACAAATCTTCCCTGGCGAGTCAGTACCAGGAGGTGGGGTACAAGATCCTCACTAGATGGTACAGGGTCCCTCATGTGCTACACCAGATGAACAGGGCCTTGCCCGACCTCTGCTGGAGATGTGGGACAGGGGAGGGCACAATCATTCATATTTTCTGGGCATGTCCCGCGCTCAGGCCCTTCTGGGAAGAGGTGACTTCCACCATCAAGAATCTGACGGCGGTCGAGGTAAGTAATGACCCGGCCGCTTGCCTTCTCCACCTATCGAGGAGACCTATCCCGAAATATAAGAAATCCCTAACGATGCAGCTACTCAATGCTGCCAGAGCTTGTGTTCCAGCCTTATGGAAACAAACCCAGCCCCCAACTAGGACCCTGTGGTATTCCAAGGTCAACCACATTCACCGAATGGAGGAATTGACCGCCTCTCTGTCCAACACGGAGGAACTGTTCAGGGAAAAATGGAGACCCTGGAGACATTTCATTGGAACAGAGGCCTACCTGGAGGCTGTGACATGACCCCTCCAGCCTAGGTAATCACCTACTTGTAACTCCTATAAGTGGCCATGGCCTAAATACTCGCCCTGTCCCCCCTGGCGTAGGGACCCCTGACCTCCACCCATTACTTTCACACCCCCCTCTCCCCTTATTATTTATTTATTTATTTATTTATTTTTCTCTTTCTCTTTTCATTTTCTTCTGGCCCTGCTTCCCCCCCGTTTCTGTTTTCTCTCACCCATTCTCTACCCTAATTGCTAATTTATTTTTGTACCAGATGAATCGGTAACGTTCGGAGTCACCTTGAGTGCGAGCAACGATTCAATTAGGAAGGGGGCAACTGAGGAATGATATGAATCACACCACTTAAAATCACGGCAGGACGGTTCCTTAGTTCAATCCCGGTGAACTCACCCGGGGCTTGCCTGCTTCCTAGATGGTCTAGTTGATGTACTCAGTTGATGCTGTGTAGTTTATTCCCTGGAAAAGGGATCGATGAACCCGAGTATAAACTTAAAACTAGTGTTAGGATACCTTGAGATCACGGGTTCAATACAAAAATTATAACTACTTAGTGATACTGTGATGTAGTCAGGATGTCATTTCTGTCTTGGTTGATATATCTAAATGATGTACTTTGGTCTGTTTTCCGTATCCAAGTTTGATCTGTATACAGCACAATCCTGTTGCCACTGTATGTACATTCTGATTGGAATACCTTGACTTAATAAAAAGAATTAAAAAAAAAAAATAGAGAGTATTCAGAAACACTGGGCTTTAAATACTGTGAACTGGGAAAACTCTGTGTTGTATATTATGTACTGCAGACTGCTGCACACTGTACAATTTGTTGATCTTCTCTACTCCACACTGCTATACATTACATACTCTTGACTGGTCAGCTTGATACTCTGTGCTGTACTAGCCTGCTAGATTTACTTTTTTTAAAAAACATAATCTTTTCAAGTCTCTTTAATTATATATGTCACCATCTTCTTTTGTTTGCAATTTTAACGCAAACAGTAACTCAAACAATAAATTATACAAATGCAAATTTTACACATTTTGACAAACAGACAGCAAAAGAAAAATAAAATGTTTAAGATTGGCTTGATCTTCTCAGGATTAAAACTTGGAAGCCATTTCTATAATTGGTCCACAACAGACCTTTGTGCATAAATATTTATCAAAATAGTCTATACATGATTAACGATAATTTAAAAACTAGTGATGCTCTAATTATGTTTATCATCTTCCTTCAAACCAGCTATTTTCTTATGTGTATTCTGTAATACATACTTTGTAAAACAAATGATAATACTTGGCATTGGACCTACACATTTGTCAAGTGCAAACCCCCAATCAAAGCTGAACTCCAGGCTAAAATAACGACATAAATAATTACAGCTTTGTATTAATTTATACATTATTAAACTTATTTTTAAATGGAGGCAGTGCAAATACCTAAATTTGACCTGCAATCATATCCCCAGTACAGCAGAGCTCAGGCTGGAAGTGGGAGAACCAGCACCAGGACCCAGTTAGTTGTTCAAATGCTATCAAATATATAATATATATATAACATGTTGCTAGGAGCAGAGTTCAGAGGGATGACTCACCAATCTGAAGCTTTGCTGTTCAGGCACAGGGTGGGTGAGGGGAAAGAAGTGTGTAATTTAGCTTTAGCAGAGGAAAGCAGATTTCCTGCTCTGCCAGATAAGGCCATGCAATGTAACAGAGCTAGCTACATCTCAAAACTAAATGGACAGAAGTAAACATTGTTTGGCAGGTAAAAGTTCCTCCATACATCTGTGTATTTATCTGTTTACATGGAGTTGGAGTTCAGCTTTGAAGTATATGAAAATTTGAATGTATTTTTAGTTTTAATCATTTTTAATAGTGCAGGGAACAGTGTAAATAAACTGCACTGTTTGTTTCACCTTCAACTGCTGTCTCGCTGTGTCTATTTTGTGTAGTGAACCCTTCCAGGGGGTCACACACACCCGCTGCCGAGCTAACCCCCTTACACTATACATTTGTGGCTTTCCTGTTACCTTCTGTACCAGACAATGGTCACCAAGGCAAAACCAGAAGGAGAATATTCTCAGAGTGTAGCAAAAGTCTGGCAGGGGTTTATGTCTTGACTCTATCCAAAAGAAAAGTTTTGACTTCACATACATTTTAATCAATGTTCTCCTTTGGTTTGTAACTGAGCAACAATAATTAGTATTGAGAGGAAATGAGGTCTATCCAGTAACCATGTGAAAGACAAAATGTGATAATTTCCTGAATCTGCAGTATGTAGCAATTTGTCATAGCCCTTGTGTTTTGACTTACTTTATTATAAATTAGAACTTAAGGTACTCCCAAAGTCAGCCAAAACTCAAATGTTGTATCAGGCATCTCGAGGGACCTGCATGCTTTTATCTGGGTTTCTGGCTGAACTTTCCCTTCCCATATGGTTCACTGTTTACCAATTACTATGATCAGTGGTTTAAAAAAATATTATTGCAGATCACTTCCTCGTTCCAGAGAGCTCTTTGTGAAATTTGGCTGAGCATGCAGCCAACTAGAGGTACCTTCTACATCAATAATGACCCAATAGGTTTGGGCTGACTTCGTGTACACTTGGCATCCCAAATATCTTCATTTAAAGCTTGACTCCAGCCAAATACCCTATTATTTGGTAATGGATACATTGGTGAAGAATTAGAGTCTCTGATAAGTTTTAGTCCTGGGTTCCTTATTGGTTGAGATTTATCCTAACTTCCTGTCAGGACAGGAAGTAGCGTTAAATCTGTCCAGAAGCAACACAGATGAAAACATAAACATATTTTTAGTAGAGCAAGGAAAAGTTAGAACATCTGACAATGTTGTTATTGCTTTCTTTGTCCTCCTGTCCTTGTAGCAATTGATCCCCTTGTCCTAGTGTCACAGGGACAGTTGGAGGGGAAATCTTCCCATTGGGGTCACAGACAGAAATAAACTTACAAAATGTAATTTTCCCCACTTTATCTAAAATCAAAGAATTGGTTGTTAGGCTTTAGCTTCCAAAGCTAATTATGTTAATTATGAGTCAACACAATCTTGGTGATAATCCTTTTGTGTTGAACATCAGTGGGGTTTGTGAGTTTAATTGTTTAACTATTGGAAATTGAATACTCCTTGTGACATGTTGTCTAAGGCTTGGTCCTGTGCGAGTTTGATCCGTGTGCGATGCTGTGCGTTGCGAATTCAGCTCCATAGACTACAATAGAACACGGATTGAAAACGCAATCTCCCATTCACATCACTGCGATAGCTTCCCCCTCCAACTCCAGCTACAGCTTTGCAGTAGATTCGCACCAACACATGTAGAAATCACACTTGTGTCTGAACTGAAAAAACTTGCATCACAATCGTATTAAATTCGCCGGAAATTTGCACCGCAGCAGTGTGAACCCAGCCTAAGGCTGAGTTCACACTGCATCAATCTCAGAGATCACATATGATTCGCACCGCACTGCAGTGTGAACCATATGCGATCTCTGTGCGATGCAAAATCGCCATAGAGATTGTATGGCTGAATTTGCATCGAAATCAGAGCAAACTCGCACAGGACCCTTTTTTTTCGCAGGGTCAGAATCGGATCGCATGGTGGTTAACACCATGCAATCCGATTCCAGTGCGAGCTTGCAGTGCGATATGGGTACTGATTTGGGGGTGTCATTAACATTGTATTGACACTCCCCAGAGTTCGCATATGGCAGTGTGAACTGCCATTCAGAGACATGCGATGCAGGAACCCGCAGTGAATTCGCAGGGTTCCTGCATCGCTGCAGTGTGAACCGAGGCTAAAGCCAGCCATACATGGACCAAAATTAGGCCAGTTCAGCAGGGACTAGCCCCATTTCGATCCATGAATGGGCAGGCTGGGTGTAGAGAAATCGATCTACTGATTGACTTCTGTACTACCAGCCTGTTGCCTGTAGTCCACACAAAAGTCTCCCTGCCATCAGAAGATAATATCAGAAGATATTTTTTTTTAAGGTGGGGGGTATTAAAGTCTCAATGGCCACCAATGAGTGTGGGATTGTTTCTTTTTTTAAGTTTAAAGGGTTGCAAAGTGACCACCAATGATTTTAGGATAATTTTTAAGGTGAAGACCTGAAAGGTAAGTGTAAACAAACCCACTTCTTTGCCACACCTCTGAAGGTAATGTGTGCCATTAAAATTAAGCACTATCTGTCTCCAAAATGGATATACCATTCATTTTGGTAGGGTTTACAGAGGGCTTTTTTACTTGGCTATGGCAGGTAAACATAGTGGAGGGGGAATGAGTGGAAGATATGTACCAGCAGCAAAGGGAAGGTGTGACAATTAAAAAAAAACTGCTGGAAAAGATTGAAACAGCACCTACCCTGTTAACCTTATATGATAACCTTCAGGCAATCAATGTAAACAAATGCAAATAAATATGCAAAAATTATCATATCAAAGTCCAAAAAAAGTGCAAATGAACAGAAAAAAGATGATACAATCAAACGTGTCTGACTGATTTCCGTGCTTTAAAGTGATGACATGCTTCAAAGTGCTCCAAACAAAATCTGTACAAGGTACCAGGACCGCTCTTGTGACCCCACTCACCAGAATTAATGGACCCTCTGCTTTTCGGTCAGGGGGTCAAACGGGCTTGGTACTGGTGAGAATGGATCTCAACTGTAACTCTCAGCTGCAATGAATATCATACAGATGTCCAGCAAAAAGGTATCTAGCAAAAAGATTCAATCCGCGCAGTTCAGAAGAACAGAAAGAAGCTCATAGTGCATACCATAAAACCACTTAAGTGTAAAATCAGCAGGGATAAAAAGATAAATAGCGGGCAGAGATTACATGGGCGGTTACGATGGACCGGGGTGACGTAAACTCCGGTCCATCGTAACCGCCTTTGCCACACCGCTATTCATGTTGTTATCCCTGCTGATTTTACACTTCAATTTTGTAAGTACATTTTAGTTTGCGCAATAAACAGTGGTTTTATGGTATGCATTATGAGCTTCTTTCTGTTCTTCTGAGCTGCGCAGATTGAATCTTTTTGCTGGGCATCTGTATGATATTCATTGCACCTGAGAGTTCCGGTTGAGATCCATTTTCACCAGTACCTAGCCCATTTGACCCCCTGACTGAAAAGCAGAGGGTCCATTAATTCTGGTGAGTGGGGTCACAAGAGGGGTTCTGGCACCTTGCATAGATTTTGTTTGGCGCACTTTGAAGCATGTAATCACTTTAAATCATTTTTGCATATTTATTTGCATTTGTTTACATTGATTGCCTGAAGGTTATCATATGAGGTTAACAGGGTAGGCGCTGTTTCAATCTTTACCAGCAGTTTTTTTTTTTAAATGTCACACCTTCCCTCTGCTGCTGGTACATATCTTCCACTTATTCCTCCTCCACTATGTTTACCTGCCATAGCCAAGTAAAAAAGCCCTCTGTAAACCCTAAGCTGGCCTGCAGCTTACAGAGGGACCCTCTACATCCCCACCTGCTGGGAGGGAGAACAGAATGAGCTGAGCTACTGAAAGTTTGGGGATTAAGTACACCACAGTGCTGGCAGCTAAAACGTTCAGAAAGAGTTGTTTTTAAGCTCAGTTTCTGCTTGTTAAGAATATGTGAATATTTTTACATCCATAGCCTGGCCATATCTGCTTTCGTGATGCTTTCTCATTAAAATCTGAATAATTATTTTGAGTTCCCTTTAATTATTCAGTGCTATGATATAGCTATAGTTTAACTGACAATTACTTGGCTATGCAAAACTGTAACAAAATGAATGGTATATCCATTTTGGAGACAGATAGTGCTTTATTTTAATGGCACACATTACCTTCAGAGGTGTGGCAAAGAAGTGGTTTTGTTTACACTTACCTTTCAGGTCTTCACCTTAAAAATTATCCTAAAATCATTGGTGGTCAGCGACACTTTGCAACCCTTTAAACTTAAAAAAAAAGAAACAATCCCACACTCATTGGTGGCCATTGAGACTTTAATACCCCCCCACCTTAAAAAAAATTAGGAACACTGATGTTAAGCAACCCATCTATTAGGTTATTTTTGGGGAAGGAATCTCTCCCACTGAGATATTAGCTTCTGATGGCAGGGAGACTTTTGTGTGGACTACAGGCAACAGGCTGGTTGTACAGAAGTCAATCAGTAGATCGATTTCTCTATACCCAGCCTGCCCATTCATGGATCGAAATGTGGCTAGTCCTTGCTGAACTGGCCTAATTTTGGTCCATGTATGGCTGGCTTTAGCCTCGGTTCACACTGCAGTGATGCAGGAACCCTGCAAATTCACTGCGGGTTCCCGCATCGCATGTCTCTGAATGGCAGTTCACACTGCCATATGCGAACTCTGGGGAGTGTCAATACAATGTTAATGACACCCCCAAATCAGTACGCATATTGCACTGCAAGCTCGCACTGCAATCGGATCGCATAGTGTTAACCACCATGTGATCCGATTCTGACCCTGCAAAAAAAAAGGGTCCTGTGCGAGTTTGCTCCGATTGCCTGAAGGTTATCATATGAGGTTAACAGGGTAGGTGCTGTTTCTATCTTTTCCATTTCATTAGCAGGTTATTAACTTGAATGCAGCAGCCCCCTGGTTACAATTATGTTTTGTTAATTTTTTTGTTTTATTGTATATGATTTAATGGTTGATCACATAACGTCCATAGCGCAGATTATTTGATATATTAAAAAAAACCTGCTACTTTGCCCTGAAAGGTGCAAAATACAGGTTTACTTTAATAGAATAAATTAACATAACAAATTAAATAACTGAATGTTGTGTTAGACAGCTCACAAAGAAGTGCTTATGTGTGATGATTATACAGTGGTGACCACTTCACTAGAGTTATTGAAGTACTTTGACTTTAGTAACTATTAAACTTATACAGTGGTGACCACTTCACTTGACTTATTGAAGTACTTTGACTTTAGTATCTATTAAACTATGAAATTAAATCAGACCATTGCTTGTTTCCATTTAACAAACCAACATATGTCTAAAATAGGGCAAAGGCAATATTTAATGTGTGAATGAGCACTTAAGACTTTATTATGCACTTGTACATCAATGAATTTACACATTATTTGTTACCACAAAAGCCCTGTACTTTGCAAACATTAGTCATAAAGTATTTGCTGTGTCCATTTTACCAGGGAATGTTTCCCTACTTGGAGTCCACATGGGTGATGGATGTTTGTAGACTAAAATAAGGGAAGGGCTTTGATTTCTTAGTGGTAAACACCATCCACACATCTCAGAGTTCTACAAAAATAGAGATAATGAAGCAGCCACAGATTATATGACCACACAAAGCAGCCGTCTGACTTGAAAGAAAGTGCAGAGTAACAAGGATATAACAAGACCAATAATGTATGCAGTAATATATTCACTAAATGTAAACCATCATGATATAGTTTTACTTTACTTTTTTTCTTTGTTTCTTTTACTCATATGACCTCCATTCTCCAATAAGGAAACATGCATTTTTGAAGTGACACTTTTCCAGAAACTTTCTTAACGAACACACGCTTTTTGAAAACTGAGGAAAATGAAGGAAAATAAAAAAGGACATAAATAAATAAAAAGAAAACTCCAAAGTATCTGTCTGTTAATGTTCAATGTCTACTATGTTTGTGCTATTTGTGTTTACAGAATCCATCTTGTTAAATTTTGAAAAGAAAATAAAGCTTTGTGCTTCCACAGAGAAAGAAAATAGTACCCTGTAACTATCAACGTTAAAAGGTAATGCCACCCAAAACTAAGCAGTCAGTCTTGCATGGGCATCCAACAACTGGGTAAACTTCTCAAGTTGTTTTTTCTGCTCCAGCCCACAGATCTTGGCTTGGTCTTCCTCCTTGCTGTGTCACCAGACTCCTGATGTTCGGAATAAAGCCAAGTCAGACAGATGTGTGATCTTGGATGGAATTTTTTCTAGTTGGTGTTTGAGCGTACCCACCAGAGTAAGGCCAAAACTGAGTGATTAGTTTTAGGCAGACTTGCCTTTAATGCCCTTGCTGCTGGTTTGAATTGGTCAGAATTGGACTTTGCATTATGTCCATCCAGCAGCAACAGGGTTAAAGTGGACTATGTATATAGGCAGTAGTTTTACGTGGACATGGCAATCTACCAAATAAACAATAGGCTTCATATACCAGTGATTTATAATATTTTTGCCCTTTCTATAGGTGGTATTTTCGTAAAAGGTCTGATTGCCATGAATACTTCCTCTCAGGGAATCTTTCTGGTATTTTTATTTTCATGAAATCCTGAATACATTTTTCCAGCTCTTCTTCAATAGAAAGCTTTTCTTTCACAACTTTTTTTTTACTTGTGTTGGACTCTCTCGACCCAGCCGTTAAAGTTCTTAAAAGGTCACTTTTTCTTCGGATTTCGGACTGCTGGATAATCTGCACTGGTCCTTTCTTGGCTGGTCGATCTAGAGTCTGTATATTGGACTGGCGAGTTACTGGACCACAGATGACTGTTTCTTGAGGAGAACTGGCTTCAGATTGACTATCACAGCTGGATGTAGAAAGTTCATTGCACGATGTTCCACTTTCACCCTCCTTTTCCCCCTTTGTGTTTTTACAGCAGCAATCACAATGAGTTGAAGGCCATCTAGTAGGTCCTCCTGCAAATAAAGTAAATACATATTATTTAAGTAAAGATGAGCAAAATGCCATTCATCACATTTGCTTGAAAATTAAACTAATTTAGTTGCTGAAAAACCTTGAATCACCTCTATTCAAGAAAGGGAATTAGCAGTTGTATCCCTTAGCATAAAAACCAAACATGTACCAAATCGACTTCCAAATCCTCTGCTACCTCTAAATGGATAACACTATGTTGCATACATTTACTGAAAGTATCAAAACCTTAGCCAGGTTCTCAAATAAAACAAAGGATGGCTTTATTCATAAACCTTAAAAATAAACTTCAAAAACGTATATATGGTATAAACGTACATATATAGGATATTAAAAAAAACATACAAACCCCCCCCCCCCCATTTTGTAGAATCTCAATAAAGTGCACTTTGTGGTCTCACAGAACTTCTTAATATGTCTCCATCACATAAGTAGCTACTTTGGTAGTTAGATTATGTTGTGCACAAAAGTTCCATGCACCATAGTTTATGGTTCCTCACACTTTATAAATATATATGGAGTTTATGTAGCTATCACATAGTCCAGTCTAGCCTGTTGGTCAGCAAAGCCTGCTCCTGAGCTGAACTACTTTGCATGAGGTGTCCCTCCTTCAAAGCACTCCCCTGTACACAGGTGCGACATGAACCAAGCCCCGTACTTATCCTGATTAATCTATGTGTCAACACAAAGCAAGACAGACCTGAGTATTTGCAGCGCTACCACAGGATTTATGATTGTAGTGGATTTATGCACTTTAATGACTTGCTTTGGAATGCAAAGACTCAGTTTGGCTTTGTGCTGACACCTGAATTACTTATCAGCGTGAGTACGGAACTTCGCTCATGAGGCAACATTTTACAGAGTGCTTTGGAGAAGGGACAAGCTGTGCAAGTGTGTTACTTGCTGGTCACTGGACATATCAATTCATTTGTCTATATTTGGATTTCACGTTCAATAAAGAGTAAAGCCATGTTTTATTTTTTTTTTACTTTTCAGAGATGGAGTCCCATACCCCATCATTTGGTTTCCATACCCCCAATCAGCATGCATGCCCATGATTAACAATCCTAGTCTTACTGGTTGCAAACAAATGAATACATGAATACAACAATTGCAGCACTGATGCTAAATGGTGAATTAATATTTTAATTTTCAGTGGTGCCATACAGGAAAAAAAGTGAACTGTATATAGGTGTTCGGGATTATTGAGTGGGTAAGCCCAACACACACATCAAGTGACTGAAATGAAAAAATAAGCATAGATCCACTGTATCTTTAGTTAACTTCAAATAGCTTCTGTTTGCAGGCAATTTGAACCCATATATGATCATACATTGTACATCTCTGTGGCTGGTTTTATTATACCAAAACAACTCAGTGAGGAAATTTACTAAAACAGTAGCGCTTCTGAAGAAATGCCGCTTTACAAAGATGGGAGCCTTCCAGTCTGTGAATACTCAGGCCAGGGACATTTATAGACCCATTCTTAGACTTCTATATACAGCTTCCAAAAATCAATAGTAGCTAAATTGAAAGTTATTTAATTCTTGCCTTAGGAAAAACTATTGAGTGACACCCTGTAAAACCGGCCTTGTAAATTTCCAAGAAACTTATACATGAAGAGTATTGATTCCTACTTGTATTGGTTCGTTTCTGAGATGCTTGCCCTTTTCGTGTGTTTTCACTTTGTTTCTGCCTCATCTACCTTTCTTATCAAATAAACTGAACATACTGTTACATCTTTATTAATGGCCAGATTCCTAGGTTATAAAACATAGACACATCGCAGAGAAAGGTGTGTTTCATTTACAGCAGCTTTCCCTTAGTGGCCTGGAATATCTTTGTGATATCAACACAAAAAAAGTTGTTTTTATTATAATTATTATTACATATATATATATATATATATATATATACAGTCCTGCTCACCATTATTGGCACCCCTTCATGTTTTGCATAACTGAGTGAATGTCTTCAGAAATAAATGGAAATGTACCAAATTTATATCAGCAGGATCTTTTAATTGGAGGTCCAAAGTAATTTAACAAAGACAATTGTTATTTCAACATAGATATTGTAATTATAAAGAAAAAACAGAAAACCAGCATGTGCATTAATATTGGCACCCCTCCTTAATATTTGGTTGCACACCCTTTGGCAGCGATGACAGCCTCCAAACGTTTCCATCCATCGATAAGCTTCTTGCACTTCTCGGGTGGCATTTTCTCCCACACTTCCTTTGCAATATGCTCAAGCTCTTGAACATTTGCAGGGTTCCTTTCTCCAATGGCAGTTCCCTCTTTTACGGTGGGCTCTTCACGTTCTTCGAATAGCTACCTACCTTTGCAAACCTCCGACAGTAGCGACGGTTTCCCACACGTTGGTTTATAATTCCTCCCCACGGTTATAATTACGTGTACGACCAAAAGACAAAAAAGAAATATTAATGTTATAGATACAACTTTATTGTTAACAGAAACAATTTAATGAAACCTGGAGGTTAATTTTCTAGGACGACTATATTTAAACCATGTAAAGGTAAATAAAGACTTCTGTAAGTGAGTCAATACGTTTTGTACTTCCCCACGGTTATTACCACTCGTCCTGACATATATATATATATATATATATATATA
>BLSH010436776.1:412108-425412 GCA_018402905.1 Glandirana rugosa
TTGTGCTTGCAAATAATAGCATTTCTGGTGTCGTCAGACAGCTCCTTTGTCTTTACCATTGTCACACATGAAGAGGGAATAACAGGTGGCTTTTTATAAAACCAAAATGTTCATTTATTGGCTAATTTGGGTCACATGGGTGGAGGCAATTCATCACAGGTGATCCTCATTTGAGATCTGCAACAGGTGAGCCAAATTGGGTTTCCATACTGATTTGCAGCAAAGGGTGCCAATACCACTGACAAGGCAAGCATTATGGTTTTCTCTGTTTTCCTCATAATGTTTATCTTTTTAAATGTTATTTATCATTTACAGTTTTTTGTCAAACACAAGCTATCTGTAGTAATATGTTGGTTAATTTGATACATTTCCTTCAGTAGATATTACACAATATGTACATAAACTTCATGGGTGCCAATAATGGTGAGCAGGACTGTATATATATATATATATATATATATATACACTGAATATTCATAGTACTGACAATTTCACTGAGCTTTGTGTACTGTACCTTCACATCACTCCCTGTCCTCAAAGAGTTACAGTCTTAGATATCTATCTCAAATACACACATACACTGAGGCCAGTTTAGATAGGAGCCAATTACCAGCATTTCTTTCGAAGAGTAAGAGGAAACTGGTGAACCTGGAGAAAAGCCAAGCAAGCACAGTGAGAATATGCAAACCCCATGCAGATAATGCTTACAAAAGTTGGGATGCCAATTCTGAATTCTGTGTTTTCCTGGCTGACATGCTAACCCTTTTATATAAACACTTTGAGCAAGGAACAAGAGTGCAGATAATAACTTCTGATTGGCATACCTATTCCTGTTCTGTAACTCAAAGTATTGGGGGCCAGTTGAGCAGTGTAACCGTAGCTACCTACTGTCCCTTATTTCGAGGGACTCTCCCCGATTTGGAACAAAGTCCCTTTGTACCTCTTTCATCTTCATCTGTCCCTCATTTTGGTCTGATCTATATAGTTATATATAAAATGCACTATCTTTCAAATGGTGTTTCACAGTGCTAAACCTTTCATCCAATTTCTAAATTGTTGCATTTTTAAATTTCAAAAGCCAGTAAAAAAAGGAACAGTAGTGGAAAAAAAAGCATTCTCAAAAGAAAGTATGTAAAAGCACCCCCTTTATTTCTCTTTCTCTTTATTTCTCTCATGACAGATTTGCTTTAAGGCCTCATTTACACTGCTGCTGGTAAATGGATGTTTAGAGGCATTTGGGCGTTTTTTTCAGCTGCCCCTGCACGCTCCTGTATGTTATCTTATCATTACATTTACACAGGGTTGTTTAAGGTCATTTCCAGGCAGTTAAGTTTAAAGGCTTTTTTGGAACACAAAAAAAAAAAAGCTGTCAAAAAAAATTGTTCAGGGGAGGTTGAAATAGTGTCCCGTGTAAATGGAGCCTTAAGGTCAACTGAATCCAAAAGTAATGGCTTGGATGAATTGCTAGCTCACAGCAAAACCGTGCTGTGCCTTGCATGGGTTGCTTTAAAGCTGAACTGCCAGCTAACAGGTAAATACACCATTAAAACATGTATATGGGGATAGTTTTTCCTGCCAAAGCATTTGTATTTCTGTCCATCCACTTCTTGGAATTTACCCAGTCCAATCAAACAGCGCAGCCAGCCCATTGACCTGATTTTTCTATATATTAGTAAAACCACAGAGTTAGGACACTTCACATAATAGGAAGCTTCACAATGACTGGGGTCAGACATTGACATATCATTCACTGTGCTGGGAGCACAGAAAAGCAGTTCCCAATTAGTGCCTGTTCACACACGAACTCAGTGCGGAAAGCCTGGGTTCCATGCACATTTACTGCACAGTGTTTGCCTGCACCGGTTGCAGTGCATTTTTAAAAGTAGTGTGATCCAGTGAGAAAATAACAAATTGTTCTATTTGTTATTTTGAGAATCCAAAATAAAGGGAATTTTTACGCAACAATCCTCATGGTCCTTAGTACTGGAGGCATGGCAGGGATGTGTTCTTTGCCTATATACCTTGTGCTATAATGTGTCCATCTTTCCCTTTTCTAACAAGGTTGGAAAATATGTTCTAGAACTGGCCAAACAACCAGCATTTTTAGCAGCAGGGGTGAGCAATGACACCTTTCCATTAATTGTGAATCTACTATTCCACTATTATGGTATCCTAAATAAACATAAAAGCAATATATGCGTATAAGACTTAATTTATATATATACTGTAGTTGCAGTACTTACACATAGAATTGGTGGATTTTTGTTTAGATGTACATTAGGTCTGCCCACACACAGACACATACTTTATATATGGATGGTAGGTATAAAGTATTTATTTTAAATCAGATATTCATTGCTTTAATCACTTCAGCCCCGAAAGGATTTCACACTTTAGGATCGGAGCACTTTTTGGGATTCGGCACTGCATCGCTTTAACTGACAATTGCGCGGTCGTGCAACGTTGTACCCAAATAAAATTTGCGTCCTTTTTTCCCACAAATAGCTCTTTCTTTTGGTGGTATTTGATCACCGCTGCGTCATTTCTGATCGCTGCTATAAACAACAGAAGAGCGACAATTTTGCAAAAAAAACCCAAATTTCTTACTTTTTGCTAAAATACAAATCCAAAAAAAAATATATAAAAAAACATTTTTTTTCAACGGTTTTGGCCGATTTATATTCTTCCTCATATTTGTGATCAAAAAAATCACAATCAGCGTTTATTGATTGGTTTGCGCAAAAGTTGCCGTGTTTACGGATGATGAGAATTCATTTCTGGGGTTTTTATTTTTTGACACTTTTTTGGGACCATTGGCATTTATACAGCGATCAGTGCTATAAAAATGCACTGATTACTGTGTAAATGCCATTGGCAGTGAAGGGGTTAACCTGCAGGGGGCGCTCTAAGGGTTAACTGTGTTCCCTGGGCGTGTTCTAACTGTGTGTGGGCTACCCTAGCAGGGAAAGGATATATATAGAGGAAGGCTGTGATCACAGTCCTTCCCCCCTCACAGAACGGAGATCCGTGTTTACATTTCACTCCGGGGGGGCATCGCGGGTAGCTGGCGGCGATCGAGTCCACCGCACATGCTCCCTGACCCCCCCGGAACACAGTGAACACGCGAGCGCGCCTCCGGCGGTGTGCGTGCGCTCACAGTGCTCGATCTGGCAGCCGCCGTCGTATGACGGTGGTTTGCCTAGCAGAGCCATCTTGTCGTTGTCAACCTGAGGTTGACGGTCGGCAAGTGGTTAAAAACACTACCAACTTTAAATTATTTAAGAACAGAAACTTATACAAAAGTATGGACTAAAATATATAAACATGTCTACTTTTAACACACTAGAGAGGTGTGAAAGGGTACTAGGAATAGCTTTATGATTAGGTCTCCAGGTGGTAGCAAATTTATCTTAAGTAACTTTTACCATTTCAAGAGCCCAAGCAGTGTGAAATTCTCAATCCCCTCAGCATCATCATTATAAAGGCAACATCTTGCGAGCTTGATGAGTCCATTAGGGAGAGTGGAGTATACCAAAAGAACACAAAGCAATAAGCAAAAAGGCTAAATTGCCTTTAACTTTTAAAAGATACAGAAAAGAAAAAAACATAAGCTTCATCAAATCATCATAGAAATATCACTGCAAAAAAAGACAACTTGGCATGCACTATACAGAAAAATAAAACGGTGATTGATTGACAAAGTTTTGCAATTTGCACAAGGACACATCTCCCATGTGTCACACCATCAATTGTTTAAGCTGAAAATGTATTTTACAGCAAAGTTAAGCTTACAAAAAGAAGGGCACCTAGAGTTTTATTCTGTATAAAACATCTTAGTTTGCACAGGTTATTTTAGGTAAAAACAGAGAATTTTTTTTTTTTTTTCATTTTGACTTATCTAGGTTTCACTACCTTGTGTGTTATGGATGTGGAAAAGAAAAACATGGAGCCAGTTTTAAATGTTTCACCTTAGTGACTCACTAAAGAGAACCCAAGATCAGGATGAGTCTTGGGGACCCGTACCTTTAAAAATCAGTTAGTTAATTTGCCATTAAAAATCATTAGTACATTAGTTGAAAAAGTTTGTGGACACCTGGCCACCATACCTATATGAATTTGTTGGACATCCCATCCCATTCCAGAATGTGTGCCTATTTTTTGTGTTTCTGGGGGAATTTGTGCCTATTCGGCCAAAAGAGCGTTTGTGTCATCAGGTACTAATGTTGGACTTAGATTGCAACTGGTATGCAATTAATTTCAGAAGTACAGGCCACTTGAGTTTCTCCACACCAAACTGAGCAAACCACATCTTTAAGGACCTGGTTTTGTGCGCAATGCACACGTATGCTGGGAACAAAAAAACAGCCTTCCCCAAGCTTTTGTCATAGGATTGGAAGTGCACAATTGTCTCAAATGTGTTGTATGCTGTAGCATTACCTTTCACAGGAAACACCAGAACTCAAAAAATGTGGAGGGGTGTCCACATATCTTTGGCCATATAATGTAGGTATGGCAACTGGTGTGACAATAGCTGTCACCTAGGAAATAGTGAGATGAATGGAAGGTGGGTCCTGCTCCATAGCAAAATGGAAATGGTGCACTACATTAACCACTTGCCGACCGCCGATCGGCATCTGACGGCGGCAAAGTGGCTCTGTAAGGCAAAACGGCGTCATACGACGGCGGCCACCAGATCGCGCACAGTGAGCGCGCCCGGGGAGGGCCAGGGAGTGGGTGCGGCGGCTTCGATTGCCGCCGGCCACCCGCGATGCCCCCCCCGGAGTGAAGGAGCGGAGGTCCATGTAAGTAAACACGGACCTCCGCTCTGTGTTCCTGTACGTGAAGGCTGTGACCACTTCCCTTCCCCAGCTAGGCAAGCCCCCATACAGTTAGAACACGCCCAGGGAACATAGTTAACCCTTAGAGCGCCCCCTACAGGTTAACCCCTTCAGTGCCAATGGCATTTACACAGTAATCAGTGCATTTTTATAGCACTGATAGCTGTATAAATGCCAATGGTCCCAAAAAAGTGTCAAAATGTTCCGACATGTCCGCTGAAATATCGCAGTACCGCAAAAAATCGCAGATCGCCGCCATTATTAGTAAAAAAATAAAATTAAAATAAAAACCCCAAAAATGAATTCTCATCATCCGTAAACGCGACCACTTTTGCGCAAACCAATCAATAAACGCAGATTGCGATTTTTTTATCGCAAATATGATGAAGAATATAAATCGGCCAAAAACGGTGAAAAAAAATGTTTTTTTTTGGGATTTGTATTTTAGCAAAAAGTAAGAAATTTTTTTTTTTTGCAAAATTGTCGCTCTTCTTTTGTTTATAGTGGCGATCAGAAATGACGCAGAGGTGATCAAATACCACCAAAAGAAAGCTCTATTTGTGGGAAAAAAAGGACGCAAATTTCGTTTGGGTACAACGTCGCACGACCGCGCAATTGTCAGTTAAAGCGACGCAGCGCCAAATCGCAAAAAGGGCTCCGGTCCTAAAGCTGGAAATCCTTCCGGTCCTTAAGTGGTTAAAGAGACTCTGTTAAAGAAAAAAAAATAAATCTGTAGGTATGGCATGCTTGTTTGCTTGCTCCAAAAACTTAGTTACAGCAGGAAGAAAAACGATCATAGACATCACATGATCTGGAACCACAGTGTTTGGTTCATGATCCTTAGTATCAAACTTGTTGCTGTCATTGATAGCCTAGTTTCAGAACCAGGGGCTTGCACAGGTGTATGTCTACTATTCTAAATTGTAATGTACATTAAAATTATCTCAGCATGGAGACTTGAGTGCTTGAGAATGTTGATTTACAAATTAAGGTCGGGAAGGGGTTTCAGTTTAAAAAAAACACAAATTAACACCACTAGGTGTTACAAAAAATGATTCTATGGTTTTTAAGTGCAGCTACTGTAAGTTCCTGATTTTGTTTCAAAGCTGAACTAAAGTCCGTTGGGAGGGCTTTTGCCATAAAGAGCAAGTATGCACAAGATATTGATATAAGGCACACACCTTGCAGTGTATATACAACATTTAGGCTGGGTTCACACTATTGTACAGTCAGGTCCATAAATATTGGGACATCAACACAATTCTAATGTTTTTGACTCTATACACCACTACAATGGATTTGAAATGAAACAAGCAAGATGTGCTTTAACTGCAGACTTTAAGCTGGGACAGATTAACAATCATAAATCAAACTTTCACTTTTTAATACTTGGTTGCAAATCCTTTGCAGTCAATTACAGCCTGAAGTCTGGAACGAATAGACATCACCAGACGCTGGGTTTCATCCCTGGTGATGCTCTGCCAGGCCTCTACTGCAACTGTCTTCAGTTCCTGCTTGTTCTTGGGGCATTTTCCCTTCAGTTTTGTATTCAGCAAGTGAAATGAATGCTCAATCAGATTCAGGTCAGGTGATTGACTTGGCCATTGCATAACATTCCACTTCTTTCCCTTAAAAAAACTCTTTGGTTGCTTTCGCAGTATGCTTCGGGTCATTGTCCATTTGCACTGTGAAGCACCGTCCAATGAGTTCTGAAGCATTTGGCTGAATATGAGCAGATAATATTGCCCAAAACACTTCAGAATTCATCCTGCTGCTTTTGTCAGCAGTCACATCATCAATAAATACAAGAGAACCAGTTCCATTGGCAGCCATACATGCCCATGCCATGACACTACCACCACCATGCTTCACTGATGAGGTGGTATGCTTTGAATCATGAGCAGTTCCTTTCCATCTCCATACTCTTCTCTTCACATCACTCTGGTACAAGTTGATCTTGGTCTCATCTGTCCATAGGATGTTGTTCCAGAACTGTGAAGGCTTTTTTAGATGTTGTTTGGCAAACTCTAATCTGGCCTTCCTGTTTTTGAGGCTCAACAATGGTTTACATCTTGTGGTGAACCCTCTGTATTCACTCTGGTGAAGTCTTCTCTTGATTGTTGACTTTGACACACATATGCCTACCTCCTGGAGAGTGTTCTTGATCTGGCCAACTGTTATGAAGAGTGTTTTCTTCACCAGGGAAATAATTCTTTGGTCATCCACCACAGTTGTTTTCCACGGTCTTCCGGGTCTTTTGGTGTTGCTGAGTTCACTGGTGCATTCTTTCTTTTTAAGGATGTTCCAAACAGTTGATTTGGCCACACCTAATGTTTTTGCTATCTCTCTGATGGGTTTGTTTTGTTTTTTCAGCCTAATGATGGCCTGCTTCACTGATAGCGACAGCTCTTTGGATCTCATATTGAGAGTTTACAGCAACAGATTCCAAATGCAAATAGCACACTTGAAATGAACTCTGGACCTTTCATCTGCTCCTTGTAAATGGGACAATAAGGGAATAACACACACCTGGCCATGGAACAGCTGAGCAGCCAATTGTCCCATTACTTTTGGTCCCTTAAAAAGTGGGAGGCACATATACAAACTGTTGTAATTCCTACACCGTTCACCTGATTTGGATGTAAATACCCTCAAATTAAAGCTGAAAGTCTGCAGTTAAAGCCCATCTTGTTTGTTTCATTTCAAATCCATTGTGGTGGTGTATAAAGACAAAAACATTGGAATCGTGTCGATGTCCCAATATTTATGGACCTGACTGTATATTCCTCTGCATCCAATTCTCAATAGCAGGAGATTTTGACAGGCTCTCTATGGAGCTGGTTCATGTATCACTGCTGCGGCTCTGGTGCAAATTTGCACAGGAGCCCTGTGGGTCTTTTGGTCTGTTTCAGGTCCAAATTCAGCCAAAAATTTGGGCTGAAATCAGACCTGAAACGGTGAACCAGGACACACCGGACCCCTGCTGGGTGCCGCATGCGGCGATAGTGTGAACCCAGCCATAAACTGCTAGCATGTAAGGGAAATGTTTCTGGAAGAATAGATTTGGCATTTCTCTTCTACCCAAAAAACATTAGTTCCTAGGATTGTTTTTTGTTTTTTTTTATTGCAGGACTTTATTTCCACTTTAATCTCAGCCTCCTATGTTCCCCAGTAAAGAATCACTCCAGCTGGGAGAGGAAGGGTTAGTGCTAGGAGACAATCTGTTGTGCTGCCCTGTACAAATGCTGACAAGAAACACGTAGATAGGAAGAGAGACAGGGGAGTGAACAGAGGGATGGGTCATCACTGCGCTGCTGTTCCTTTACCATCCATTCACAAAGCACTACATGGAGGTGAGCTAGTTGTACTGCCTAAATGCAGCACAGAAAAATTCGTCCATAAACTGCTGCTGTGTTTATCCCAGGACTGTATGGCAAAATACAAAGTCTTTTTACGGGTGAAAGCACTCCTTAGGTGTATTTTAAAGCCCAAGTCTTGGAAATTCTCCCTCTCTGTGGGGCTAAGCCTGCACTGCAAGGGTTAATTGCTCATTTAGGACTAGGGGGCATTGAAAAGTATATTTACTTAGGCCAGCCATAGACGGAGAGATTGCTGAACTAAGATTTGTTTATGACTGGCTTTACCGGATCCTCCACTATACCAGTCCCCACAGCATCTTCTACCCCATGCTCCAGTGGTCAAAGGTCCTGAGGTCATTAAGATCCATGCAGGGTCCATAGTCCTGCATTGGATGGGAGGACACAGGGGGACAAAACACTGCCAAAGTATGTGGGAGCCACATCTGCTGGGAGGATGAGGTAAATAAAAGTGCTTTTACACTCTCCGAGACTAAGGCTAGGTTCACATCTATGTAGTTGCAGTTGATATGGTTTTCAGGCACATATTACATTTTTAAACCCATATTTCTGATGCATTTTTGCATGCAGTTTTCATGCATTTTGTGTTTTTTTCCCCCTTTAAACACACTGTGCATAGCTGGTTACTAAAGCCTCGTACCCACGGTGTGACGGTTGTATGAAAATGGTCGTACAACAGCTTGTTGTATGATCATCCGACAGTTAGTACAAGCGATTAGAACAGCCGATGTGGGACGGTCGTACAACAGAAGTTGGATGAGCAGACTAGAAAACTTTGGTTGTACAACAAGCAGTCGTATGACTGTTGTATTGTGTGTACAGGGAAGTTGGTCCAACAAGTTGTACGTGTAAAACACGTATGCTTCGAAGTCAGAAACGCTCGGAAGTGTCCGTTAGTGTAAACCTACGTTCCTAATTCACAAATCACATTCACATGAACTTCCTCTTTATACGCTCGTAACCCGTCACCACGTTAGGCTTGGTCGTACGATCACTTAGTGCACATCAGTATGCGAGACACAACAGCCGACATACGATTTGGACATCCAGTTGTACGACCGTTGCATTGTGTGTACAAGGCTTAAGGAGCGGGCCAGGAAGCTGGCCGCCGGATCCTTCACAATCAATCAGTCATCAGCTGTTGCCACAAAGAAAAAAGAGAAAAAAACGGTGTGCCCCCCCAAATCCATACCAGACCCTTTGACTCTGGTATGGATTTGGAGGAGAACTCCATGCCAACATAAAAAATAAATAGGGTGGGGTTCCCCCCAAAATCTGTTCCAGACCCTTATCCGAGCATGCAGCCCGGCAGGTCAGGAAAGGGAGGGACGAGCGAGCACCCCCCCCAGACCATATCTGGCCACATGCCCTCAATGTGGGGAGTACTTTGGGGCGGGGGCTCTGCCCCCCGCCCCAAAGCACCTTGTTCCCATGACAAGGGTCCCTTTCCCACAACCCTGGGCAGTGGTTATAGTGATCTGCAGGTGGGGGGCTTATGGGAATCTGGAATCTCATTTTAACAAGGGGCCCCCAGATCCCACCCGCCCCCAATGTAAATGAGTATGGGGTACCCCTACTTATTCACCAAAAAAGTGTCAAAAATAAATAAAAATACAGACACACAGTTTTTGACAATTCCTTTATTAAAAATGTCTCCTGATGTAGATCCATCGTCAATCACGCCGCCCGCTGCACCTCCATACCCAAAAAAATAAAAATAATAAAAAAAGAATGCATAAAAAAAATGCAATGCTTGCGTTTTTGGTGAGGCTCCATTAAAGTTTATTACACGTAAAACGCAATCTGTTGCAGGGAAAAAGTTCCTGACCCTTTGCAAAAAAATGCAGCGCCGCAAAATGCACATATGTGAACTACATCCATAGGAAATCATAGTAAATGGACCAAAAAATGCATAGGTTTGAATGTTGGGTAAATGAGCAGTTAATAGTCAGTATTTTTCGATTTCCCAGAGATGGGCTTTAACAATTTTTGCCTGGATTTCAGCTTTAATTTAACCAAATTCGATAAATCATCCTTTTTTTTGTGTGTTTGGTGAACATTTTATAACAGCAGCAAAAATAAGGCCATTACATTTATTAGAATGAAAAAGATAGATTGTATAAGAACTAAGCAAAAGCCAAACCCTAAGGTAAATCAGTAAAACGTGTTTGTAATATTTCATATTATAGATTTGCATCATAACACTCAATCTTCCTATCAAACAGATATAAATGTTTCATCAACTTGCCAAAAAAAAATGCACATCTCCATTAGAAGCAGAATACGAAAATAACCACACACCAATGTGAACCTGTGTCTTTTCCACCCATTAGCATTCATCTTCAAGCTTGCATCGCCCAGAGAGATTATCGTTAAAATAACTGTATTAGTGTGTCTGAAAGCAGAGCTTCACTGATTTCATTAGGCCCGCTCAGCGCACAAGGCACCTGGAGTATTATTTAACAAAACTTCATTTATTTAAAAGTTTGCTGATTATGATGCTAAATGCACATTTCTCTTAATTGGAGACGTCTTCGGCATTTTTCTTTCTCTAATATCAACTCTTGTTCTCCTTTGGCAGCAATAGAAATCAGCCAGTTAATACAAATGCACTTTGCCGTTCGCTGCAAATTGCTCTACTGTGGTTTATAGATAGCAGTAATGAGCTGCCATCTGTATATAAATAATAAGGTACAACCAATACATATTACTGATAATGTGCTAAGTGGAAACAGGAAAAGTGAACTTTTTACTCTAAAGCAACTCAACTGCTGTGGTTTCTTTGTATCTTTTCCAAACAATAAGAGCCTTGCTAGAAACGTGCTAGAAATCTTATATATTATGTAGGAGGTGAGCAAGTAGAAATGGACATGGTAAGCAGTCAAGCATATCACATCTGTGCTTTGTTCTGCAATGAACTGATGACTTCTACAGGTGAGAATCAGCAAATACTACTTTTCAGCAAGATGCCACACACAAAACTATTGATGAGCCACAGAGTTTTCACCAGCCAGGTTTAATGAGATGCAAAGGTTGGCTAGTTTGTTTGAGGTCAGAGAACACTCTATAACCAGCAATAGCTCATTCAAAAAGCATCATGCAGAAGCAGATTTTGTAACGGCAGTTGTATTATTCAAAGACTATAAGCAGCAGGATACTTGGCTAATTGCAAATATTTGAAAATTTCACATTAAACATCATGCAGTATAAAAGTGGTTCACCGCTTTGCATAGCTTGTTGGATTTCTATTTCAGCAACACTAATAACTCAGTAGAAGTAAGCCATACAAGTACCTTAAAGTGGAATTAAACTCTAAAGGCAAAACTTTTTCCTGGTGCCTCCATGGCAGCATACATGTGATAGTAGCCCTGCCTACTTCCGACCACTGGTCCAGTGCATAGCTATAAAAAGTTAACACCCACACAACAGCCCATTCCTTCAGCACTACTGATGGGCTTAGTAGTCCTCACTACACATGTCTTTGGCAGGTAACCAGTAGCTTACTCACTTTCTTATGATATAATTTGCTGAAGCTTCCCATCCCGATAGCTAGTTATTGAACTATCACATGTATGCTGCCAAGAAGGCACCAGGAAAACAGAAAATTGTATCCTACTTATCATATTTTTCTTTTCCTGATGCCTATCTATGGCAGCATAGTGAACCCACCTAGTGTGTTCATAGTGATGTACAGGGAATGGGCTGTTATGTGGGAGTTAACTTTTTAAAGCTATGCACTGGTCCTGTGGGCTGAAGTAGGGGGGGCTACTATCACATGTATGCTGCCGTGGATAGGCACCAGGAAAAGAAAATTATGGTAAGTAGGATACAATTTACTGTTGTTTAGTTTTGAATAGAGAGGAGATGGATTGGAACACCTGTTAGGTGTTTATTACCATCTGTGGCCCCTTTGAAGAGATCCTCTATTTGTCCTGTTTACTGTTATCATTGAAAGTGAAGTAAAAAAAAAATCCTAACTTTTGGGCCATTCCCAGAAAAGAAAAAGAGGGGAAATGCTCTAATGGGGACATTAGTTCTGGTGACATGGGAGGGCATGGGATTCTCCTATTTTCATGGATTTCCTCTCACTTCCTGTTTTCCAGTTTTGGTTATGGGACAGGAAGTGAAGGTAAAACTCTCCAATGGCACACAGATGGCAAAAAAAACAAACAGAAGTGATGGGGGTAATAACCCTCCCATACTCTATCCAGAATGAAAAAAAAGTTCCGCCTACAGTTTTACTTTAAACACAAAAAATTCAAAGGTAGGATTTTTATAACAAAAACTCCATTGGTCTCTTCTGTCAAAAACCCTTCCCCCGCCTCTGAGTATTTGGGCATGCGCAGCTCAGCATACATTTACAGCACCACTTTGTCATCATGGCCCGGCCAACCAAGTGTCCGAAGAGTCAGAATACAAAGGAAGACAGGGAGAACATGGAAGTGCCTGTGACCGATGGGAGAACTGTGCAGTGCTGGAAGGGACAACGTGCCAGGTAAGTCTGCCATAATGTGCTAGCATGCTGTGCCTTTTTGCCTCAGTGACAATCAATCCACTTTATTTCTTGTCCTGGTACCATATGGACTGGGCATTAGGAACATTTTCAAAAATAAAAATGATAGAAATGTTAGCTCTTCCCCACATTTAAAATGGGCTTTAAAATGTGATTCCTATAGCCCTACACCCATTACATAGGATGATGTAGATCCCTTAACAGGACTAGGACGCTTCTAGAACCCCATCCAATTTGTCTTTAGCAAAAGTTATCAGAATAGAAAACAAATTGTCAGTTGATGTTATGATCACAATAACATTGGCACAAAAACCTTTGCTATGACATTGCACACAGAGAGGGTGTGTTGAATTTTACAACTGACCTCAAAATTGCTACATACAGCATTTAAAAAAATGTGCTTTTCTTAAAAATGAACATGATAGACTTCCGGTTCCGGCGCCTATGTGAGAGGAGGCAGAATCAGCGGCTCCGTCCTCACCGGCTTACAAGACCAGCTATTCACGCTGACAAACGGGGAAATCGAGGCACAGAAACGTACCTTGGAGCTCCAAGAACCCCATGGACAAATTCCTA
>BLSH010436776.1:463770-486476 GCA_018402905.1 Glandirana rugosa
TTTTTTATTTATCTTTTTAGACGTAAAAACCAGTTATTAAATACGGAGTACGTCCGTATATGTGCGTTTACTGGTAAACGTATAACACGTCTTGTCCTTGCACTCACGCGAGTTATTACATACATTTATACACGTTTATACATTTGCGTGTATATGCCTGCATGAGGCATAAATTATTGACCAAAAATGCAGATTTTTCTATTTATTTTTTTTTTACTGAAGAATGCATGGCGCTTGTTTACGCACCTGTGTGCATAGGCACATTACAATTAATGGGCTGTATTTTAGCTCTGTAAAAAAAAAAAAAAAAAAAGCTGCACTGAGCTTTTTCAAGCTGCAGCGTGCAAGAGGCCTAATTCATACAGCTCTACAGTGTACAATCTGCTATGTTATATGCTCTGCACTGCACATATTATGCTGCACATTATATACAGGTATACCACACTAGCACACTGCAAATTGTTACATGCTCTATACTGTTCTAAAGCATAGAATCTGCTGTAATATATATACTCTACACTGCTGCACTGTATATACTATGCTGCGCACTATACCATATACTCCAAATTACATCACAGTGATGCTGTGTGATTTGTTACATACTCTCTACTGCTCTATAGCATACAGTTTGCTGTATATTATATACTCTACAATGCTTCACTATATACATTATGCTGCACATTATATACTGCACAACTCCACAGTATATACACTGCTCTTTATACTCTACACTGCTGTACTACATACACAATGCTTTAGATTATACATTCCTAACTAATCCCATGTATACACTGCTCTGCATTATATACTCTACACTACTACTATATGCACTGTACCCTATGTTATATACAGCACTATATCCTCTGATGTATGCCACTTAAATACTGTGCTGCACATTATAGTATCTCACAAAAGTGAGTACACCCCTCACATTTTTGTAAATATTTTACAGTGGAACCTTGGTTCACGAGTAGCGCTGTTAACAAGCATTTTGAAAAAGGAGCCTCAGAGACCCTCGGAAGCATTTGGAAATACTCGTAAATACTTAAAGTGTAAACAGTTCCCGAGCATTTCTGAATGTTTCCCACATTTCCGAGGCTCACCAGTGTTACCACACCTCTGGCCACATATGGTATTGCATACACCCGGTGCCCCGGACCTCTGGCCACATCCAGTACTGCATTGACAAGCAGTCACTGTGGAACGAATTATCTGAGTTTCCATTGTTTCCTATGGGGAAACATGCTTTGATATACGATTGATTTGGATTACAAGCATTCTCCTGGAATGGATTATGCTCATAATCCAAGGTGACAACACTGCAGAAATTACCCTTTGCTACAATGTAAAGTAGTGAGTGTACAACTTGTATAAAAGTGTAAATTTGCTGTCCCCTCAAAATAACTCAACACACATCCATTAATGTCTAAACCGCTGGCAACAAAAGTGAGTACACCCCTAATTTAAACTGTCCAAATGGGGCCCAAAGTGTCAATATTTTGTGTGGCCACCATTTTTTTCCAGCACTGCCTTAACCCTCTTGGGCATGGAGTTCACCAGAGCTTCACAAGTTGCCACTGGATTCCTCTTCCACTACTCCATGATGACAACATGGAGCTGGTGGATGTTAGAGACCTTGCGCGCCTCCACCTTCCGTTTGAGGATGCCCCACAAATGCTCAATAGGGTTTAGGTCTGGAGACATGCTTGGCCAGTCCATCACCTTTACTCTCAGCTTCTTTATTAAGGCAGTGGTCATCTTGGAGGTGTGTTTGGGGCCGTTATCATGTTGGAATACTGCCCTGCGGCCCAGTCTCCGAAGGGAGGGGATCATTCTCTGCTTCAGTATGTCACAGTACATGTTGACATTCATGGTTCCCTCAATTAACTGTAGCTCCCCAGTGCTGGCAGCACTCATGCAGGCCCCAGACCATGACATTCCCACCACCATGCTTAACTGTAGGCAAGACACACTTGTCTTTGTACTCCTCACCTGGTTGCCGCTACACACGCTTGACACCATCTGAACAAAATACATTAATCTTGGTCTTATCAGACCACGAGACATGGTTTCAGTAATCCATGTCCTTAGTCTGCTTGTCTTCAGCAAACTGTTTGCGGGATTTCTTGTGCATCATCTTTAGAAGAGGCTTCCTTCTGGGACGACAGCCATGCGAGCCAATTTGATGCAGTGTGCACGCATGGTCTGAGCACTGACAGGCTGATCCCCCCCACCCCTTCAACCTCTGCAGCAATGCTGGCAGCACTCATAGGTCTATTTCCCAAAGACAACCTCTGGATATGACACTGAGCACATGCACTCAACTTCTTTGGTCGACCATGGTGAAGCCTGTTCTGAGTGGAACCTGTCCTGTTAAACCGCTGTATGGTCTTGGCCACCGTGCTGCAGCTCAGTTTCAGGGTCTTGGCAATCTTCTTATAGCCTAGGCCATCTTTATGTAGAGCAACAATTCATTTTTTCAGCTCCTCAGAGAGTTCTTTGCCATGAGGTGCCATGTTGAACTTCCAGTGACCAGTATGAGAGCGATAACACCAAATATAACACACCTGCTCCCCAGTCACACCTGAGACCTTGTAACACTAATGAGTCACATGACACCGGGGAGGGAAAATGGCTCATTGGGCCCAATTTGGACATTTTGACTTAGGGGTATACTCACTTTTGTTGCCAGTGGTTTAGACATTGATGGCTGTGTGTTGAGTTATTTTGAGGGGACAGCAAATTTACACTGTTATACAAGCTGTACACTCACTACTTTACATTGTAGCAAAGTGTCATCAGTGTTGTCACATGAAAAGATAAAATAAAATATTTACAAAAATGTGAGGGGTGTTCTCACTTTTGTGAGATACTGTATATAGCACACTAATCCACTGCACTACTGCATGCTATATACTCTCTGCTGCACTGAATACGCTCTGCTGTTTGTTATGTAAACCTCTACATGTTATTGACTCCACAATGTAACACTGTATTTACTGTGTTTTAGTTTATATAAGGTTACAATCTACACTTCTACACTCTATAAACTTTGCTGTACATCATGCACTTAACATGGCCTAACCAGTTTCAGTGAGCCGTATTCATACATATGGCGACAGAATGGGTGGGCCATAACCATTAGCCACCGTACCTATATGTCTGCGGGGAACTACTCTTATGTTCCTGAAAGCACGCTCACTGCATGCTCCCAGCACAGTGATTGAGCTGTCACCTACTTGTCCCGGTTAGTGTTTATCCACTTTCCACCCAGACCAATTTTGACATTTCTCTCCTACATGTAAAAATATTCTTTTTTTTTTTTTTGCTAGAAAATTACTCAAAACCCCTAAACATTATGCATATTTTTTAGCAGAGACCCTAGAGAATAAAATAGCACTCATTGTAATTTGTTATGGCACATGGTATTTGTGCAGCACTTTTTCAAATGCAATTTTTTGGGGAAAAATACACTTTCATGAATTTTAATGAAAAGAAAAAAAATACACAATATATAACCCAATTCTATGATAATCTGGTTCCACCATCGATCAGATCTCCAGCTTCCTGATCACACGTGGTGGGGGGGGGCATCCCTTTCCACTGCCTGTACAAGCAATCCAGTGGCTAAATAGCTGCCATGATGACTTTTACATTAGAGGGAATTGCCGGCTGAAAACAAAGATATCTGAACGATGGTTAAGACCAGGAGCTTCTGGTCATGTGAGCACCATGACAGCCAATCACACCAGTCACTCAAGTTTGGAATCCCTCCTTCCAGCATTTCAAACCCCTAAAAGAGTCACTGGGTTCTGCCAGCAAGGAGTTAACTATATTGATATGTGCTGTATTGCATACACTGAGCTTTACATTGCATACTCCACAATACACACGTGTGCTATATGTTGTTTGGTCCAGCTTGCTACAATATGCAGAAATGTATACAGTCTGCTGTATACCATATAACCTGCCACTGTTTGTTGTCTAACTCTCAGTTTGCCGATACCAGATTGTATAAAACATCATGATCCCTTTTATTAGGTTTTATTATATTCTCTGTTATCTTCTTGCTTTTCCACACACAGCCTAACCTCTCTTTCCCACTGACAAAGTGCATATGGTTTTTCTTTAATGCCTTCAGTGGCCCTTGCTCACTAACAATTCTACTTGTTATCAGGCTAATGGAGACTCTGACCCTTGTAAAATAGACATCTGGAATGGCACAGTGCCACTTCCACCAACCCAGCAACAGCATCCTAAAGTGGCAAAATGATATACAACACAGACACTGGGAGCATATGCCTTCAAGCACGTGTACATATGTTATCTGGATGTATGAATGCTGGAGGAAGAAAATTCTGTGTCCTTGGTTTGTTTAGCTATGGCGCTCATATTAAAAATATATATTTTTTTAAAAACGTCCTTTCTTCTTATTTTTTAACCCTCAAAACCATGCGTTACAAAGTATGGTGAAGCAAAGAATCAAAAGACATTTTAGAGAATTGTGTTTCTGGCTATCAGTGGCTAACTAAGACCCGGCTGTATAGTGAACCTATTTTAAATGGTTGACTAAAATGTCCAAATGAGGCTTTTTTCACTTGCACATACAACTTATCATGTAAAAAGATGAGGAATCATTAGAAATTCAAATTTTCTATGGTGTAGATGAGTGGTTGGGCCATGTTTTGGGAATTTCTCTTAGATAAAATAGCTGTCCAAAATACCAAGCCATTGACTCTGATTTAAATCACCTGTGTAAGATAAAGGAAAACCTGCAAACATGACCTGTTGGGGGTACTTGAGGACAAGGTTGAGAACCACTGGTGTAGATCACCGTGTTTCTCAACCAGGGTGCTGTGAGCGCAGAAGCCAGTTTGCCAGTGGATCAGTGTCAAGAGTTGCCATGGTGCGGTTAGCCGCCAGAACCATAGCAACAAATGATGGTCTGGGACCAGGACACATGGGGGAATCATCTACTAAAATTGCATGGTGCATCTCTGCCTAGAAACTAATCAGCTTCCAGGTTTTATTGCCAAAGCTTAATTGAACAAACTGAAGTTAGAATCTGGTGCAGCTGTGCATGGCACCAGTTTTAGTAAATCTCCCCCATTGCTTCATTCAATGCTATGGTGAAGGCAGCTGGCTCACCAGCACCACAACAATTCATTGCGCTGATACAGGGCAGACGGGATGCAGGGTCGCTCCCATTCCCATTTATAGGAAGACCATCTCTACCTCCCACCCTCTGCTCTGCTACTGGAGCCAAAAAATAGGGCTCTGTTGTGAACTCTGTGATCATCAGAGGACTGTGTGATTGGAGGGCTCTGTGGTAGGGGACAGTGTGACTAGAAGGCTCCGTAATGGAGGAACCCTGTGGTGATGGAGGGACTCTAATGTAATGGGGAAGCCTGTGATGTTAAGGGGTAACTGTGACATGAAGGGGGACTCTAATGTAATGGGGGACATGATGGGGGTGCCTCTACTGTAAAGGCGGCATTCTAGTGTGAAGGGAGATTTGGATGTTAAGGGGGGCTCTGATGTGACGGTGACCTCTGATTTGACATGCAAACCTCTGATGTGGAGGGGAGGGGGGTTCTAAACCACCTCAATGAAGTTAAAAGGTTGGTTGTAACCCTAAAGAAAAAAATATATATCCTGTCCCTTTAACCACTTCAGTGCCAGGCACTTACCCCCCTTCCCACCCAGACCAATTTTCAGCTTTCAGCGCTGTTGCACTTTGAATGACATGCAAAGTTGTACCCAAACAACATTTTTATGTTGTTCCAACAAATAGAGCTTTCTTTTGGGTTAAAAATAAAACAAGGCCGGAAACTTTGAAAAAAAAAAAGTTTTTTCTCTGTTTCTTTAACAAAACTTTGTAAATAAGTACATTTACTCCATCACTAATGGGCACTGATGAGGCTGCACTGACGGGCACTGATGAGGTGGCACTGATGATGAGGCACTTATATGCAGCACTGATGGGCACTGATAGGCAGCACCGATAAGCAGCACTGACAGGTGGTACTGATATGCAGCGCTGATGGGCACTCATAGGCTGCATTGATGGGCACTGTAAGGTTGTCATTCTCTGGTGGTCTAGGGTGGTATATGAAATTGGCACTGAGTGCCATCCATGTTGGGCACTGTGCCCCTTACCTGGAGGTCTAGGGTGGGCTTCCTGATGGTCAGGGTGGGCTCCCTGATCGCCTTCCTGGTGGTCCTGGGTGGGCTCTCCCTGGTGGCGGCACTGATAAACAATCAGCACAGACCCCCCTTGTCAGGAGAGCGGCCAATCGGCTCTCCTCTACTCACATCTGCAGGCGCAAGTAGAGGAAATGCCGATAAACAGCTTGTGGTTGGTCACGGCTGATCACGTGGTAAAGAGCTTCCAATGGAACTCTTTACCAAGATCGGTAATGCGGTGGGTCAGAATGACACACCGCACCACCGATTGCCACGATGCGCGCCATCGCGGGTTATCCTGAAAGACATCAACAGACGTCCAGTCAGGATAACTGAACCACCGCCCGGCCTAAACAGCTTGTGCTGTCTAATTTGTCTCTTTCTACGTTGTAAAATACCTGGTTGATTCTGCCTGTTCCTGTGTCCCCTATGTGAACTGACCACGGTAATCATGGCTGCTGATCCATGATACCATGGTCAGTTCATGTGCCTCCATTATTCCGCTGTGTTAGAGTCTCTCCTCTCTCCCACCTCTCCCCCTCCTTCAGTGCCTGTCAGTTCCTAGTGTGTGAACGATCTCCAAACCTGCCTCTCTCCTCCCCTCCCCTCCTGCTGCTATTTCGTGTGACAGTAAAGTCAGTGAATAGCATTCCTGCCAGCCCCTCTGTTATAACAAGGTATAATACACAGTATCAATATTTTTTAAAATTGATGCCGCTAAATACCTTATTTTAGAGCACCGTTGTACCTCCCCTGATCTAAGGACTACAGCAGGAGGGGCTGAGCGGACAACACGGCGGTCACGTGACTTCCCGGCTGACATCAGAGGGGTATCTCAACCATTCCTACTGTAGTCCTTAGATCGGGGGAGGAGAGCTGGGGGAGGTCACGTGACCACACAGCAGCGCTCTGAAAGAAGGTGTTTAGCAGCATTGTCCTTAAAAAAAAACATTGACACTGTGTATTATACCTTGTTATAACAGAGGTGCTGGCAGTGATGCTATTCACTTATTTTACAACCACTTTAATTCCATCAACATGGTTGTGTGCACTTTTCCAGGCTCAGGTTTCCCACTGATAAGTAACATTTATACTTTTTTACTTTTTAGACTGGGACGTCTTGAGACTTTGCATACTTTTATGCCTCGTACACACGGGACGATGATCGTACGTATGATCATCTCAAATCGTATGTTGGATAATGTAACTTGCATACAACGTTCAGGTGCATGTAATTAGCATCCGGCCACTCCTGACTTCTGAGCATGCGTGTTTTGCTCTGTACAAACAATACAACGGTCGTATGACCGCTTGTTGGTACGACCAAGTTTTCTAGTTTGCTCATACAACTCCCCTTGTACGACCGTCGTATGTCGGCTGTTCTAATCGCGCATATGAACGATCGATTTCGCATACAACAGTCGTTCATACGACCTGTTGTATACGATTGTCGTCCCGTGTGTACAAGGCTTTAAAGGGTGTCACGACTGGAAAAGTGTTGAGATGCATATAAATTGCACGCAATGCGTGATATTGATGGTGAACTTAATTTTAATGTGCCTGGTTAAAAAATATAAACGCACATACATATTTAGTTTCCTTTTTTTTATAAAATTCACTAAGTTTCGTGCCATTAATGTGAACCAGCCAAATAGTAATGTATAACAATTTAACTTGAAATGCATTTTCATGCAAATTTTTTTTTTTTTTTTTTTGCAGCAAACAAACAAGGGTGAACGGATCCCATAGTGTGCTCCTTTTTACATTTTGGTGAGCAATTATTTTATTACAGCAGCAAAATGAAAAATATTGGTATAGACACGCATACTGTATATACAAATAGCATTAGGATAATGAAGTGAACACTCAGCTCTTGTTTCTGATAGACCCTATTATTAATAAACAAGCAATAACCTCCAGAGTTCTCTCTGCATGTGTTCAGGGGAAGAACAGTACACATCCTTCTATTCTGTGTTACAAATATACTTATTAACTATACAATAGGGAGTTTTTGTCAACCACTGGATAACATGACAGAGAATAGGTCACTTACACCTTATCACTGACTACTATGATTTATTGTTGGACTAAAAGCAAAAGTCTTCAGAATCCCCAGAGTACTGCTAATCAGATACACTTTTCACAATCTGAATTTCAGGAGTTCATTCTGGATCACACTGTCCACACCAATAGTATATTGTCTCCTTAGTCATGACAGTCCAAAAAAATAGGCAAAAAAATAAATAACTAAAAAAGTAAAAAGGAGGCTTCCTGGTCATTCCAAGTTAGGATAGGAACAGGGTATTGGTTCTATCTCTGAGGAGGTTTGGGAAGAGATTCTTTAATCACTCCCTCTTGCCTCTCTCTCTCTCCATCACATAGATTGACCCACAATTTTTTCTCCATGGGGTATAAAGGACCCCGGAATTTTTGCACTCTATAGGCTTGAGATCTGACCAAGCCTGTGCCAGATGTGGTAATCCAAGTACTCTTATACATCTCCCATGGTGCCCCAAACTCCAGAGATATTGGGAGGAGCTGGTTGGCACTCTTAATGGACTTCTCAATGTAAATATTCCTGTTGAGCCACATATATGCATTGGGCTATCTTGATCCTATTCTTTATACTCCTCCTATCTCTAATACTATTTTGCATGCTCTTTTTGTGACCCACAGACAAATTGCCCTTAAGTGGACCTCTTCATATCCTTCTACTTTGTCTGATTGGGTTTTTGACCTTAATAGGCTTATTTATTTTGAAAAACACACAAATTTGTTAAGAAACTTCAATGAGGAAGTTTGATGTCATCTGGTCACAATGGATAGAGTCAGTGTCCCTGTTAGTGGAGTAGGCCAATTTAAATTATAAATTATAAATATTCCTGTGTATATAAGATATAAGTGGAAATTAAAAATTCAATTAAAAAAAATCTGATAAAAAAGGAACAGTTATGGCTTGCTTTTTAACAGTTTTATACTGTATTTTTTATTTTATTTGTTATTTTGATTACCTGAACTGTCCTTTAAGCTCACTCTGGTGGATGGAAATAGATAATTCATAAGCAGTACTTCATACTTCCCTGAATTTAAGGCTTCATGCACACTGGGGCTTTTGTAAACACTTTTGTCCTGGCAGGAGAAAAGCAGTTTCAAAAACACGTCTAGGCGTGTCAAGCATTTGGGTGTTTGTTTATTGATTTAATTGACCAGAATATTAATTTATTCTGCCCATTGAAATGAAAAACACTCAAGCTCAAAAAGGGCCTAGTTCTTAGGCCCCTTTCACACGCACGGACCATTCAGGTCTGCCTGTCAGTTTTTGTCCTCTATGGAGCGACGGATGACATGTCCGCTGACATCCGATCTGCTCCGATCCGCTAAACACAGATGGATGGAAACCCTATTTTCCATCTGTCTGGCAGATCGAATGAACACATACAGATGGTCCATGTTCATCCGATCTTCCATAGAGGAGAGCGGAGCTCTGACAGGTCTGTTTCTGCACGGAGTGCAGAGACTGACCTGTCATCCGCCGGCTTAGCGGGGATCAATGGATGGATCGCCGCTGAGCAGCTCCGGTCGTGTGAAAGGACCCTTAGGCATAGATGCATTCTTAGTGCTTAGATGCATTCTCAAGTGTTAAGGTGTGTTTTGGTGTTTTTACTGCCAAAACTTTTTTTTTTTTTTTAAACTTGATCAGAGTAATGGCTTCCAGCTTGTACAACAAATTCCTTCCTGAGAAAACCATGATACATAAATAAATGTTGGAGAATCTGTGAGTGCCACTATTACTACAATACCCAGAAGGACATTGTCATGTTTGTTGGGCATCATGCAGGGTCGGCGCCTACTTCCTGATCCAAGATAATGGCTCAGAAATGACACACATACCCCATATGTACATCTTGGTGCATGTGCAGTTCTTGACTGTCTGACATAGATCAACCCTCTGCTGCACCTTTTGGGGTTGCCAACTGTCCAGGATTCACCCGCACAATCTGGGTTTTGAATTATCTGTTTGGGTTGCAGTCTGCCTGAAATCTGAACACAATATTCAGACTGGGCTGTGGCTACCCAAGGTAACGAGATAGTCACATACAAATCTGTTTCCATCCGGGAGCTGCGGGCAGGTTTGGCATTACTGGGGCGGGGGGGATTATGTCAGCAGGAGTAAGGGTTGCCAATTTATCTTCAAGCCAAACCCAAACACTTTAGCAGCTCACAGAATTTTTTTTTTTAAATATACACTATAGAATTGTAACAGACCTGAGACACCTTTGGGCACTCCAAAGAGAATAGTAATGCAGCACACCTAGTGCCCCCTCTCTCTCCTGTCAGGTCCTGTTCCGAGCCACATTCCTATCTGAATAATGTGTCCAGGTTTCAAGTGGACTGAAACCCAGACTGTCCAGGTGAATCCAGGACATGTGGCACTCCTAGCAAGAGCTGTTTGGTCACGCTCACTGTTTGTTGCAGTACGTATAGCGCGCCGCATTACTACTCTCCCTGGAGCACCCAAAAGTGTCCCAGGTCTTTTGTAATCCTATAGCTTATATTAAAAAATAATTGGCCCTGTGCAGCTAAAATGTTCGGGTTTGGCTTGAAGAAAAGGTGGCAACCCTAGCACTCTACCGTTGTGTGAAGTATTACAATGTGCCAGTCAAATTTATCACTGCAGAATAGGAAACTAAGGAAATGCTTCCTCTCCCCTGCAGTAGACTGATGGCATAACCTCAGCATATCAAAGTAATTGGACTGGAGCTCAATTACTGCTTAATGTTTTTTAAAGATAAAATGTAGAGGTTTCTAAATACAGTTGCATGTCAGGAATTTATCTATGCAGTCGTGTAAAAAGTACTGAAATATCACTTCAAGAATCTTAAAAGTGTAAGGGATATTTTATTCAAAATCTTTTTTTATTGTAATAGGTAAATGAAAGATGTTGTACATGTTTATAGGTAATACACAGCAATAAAACATATGACAGATGAAAGTACTGTTAAAGAACCCATAGAAATGATTCATATGATAACCAGGCAATATATGAAGTAAAAATAATTGTAATTGATTATACCCAGTAAATAACTAAAAGAGAATAGTTTGATCCGGCAGGTTGTAAATTGTTGTCCAATTCCTTATTATTTCCAGTCAGTGAAGATATAAATGATCAGTTCATCTGAGCCTTTGCCTCGCATAATGCCTGTTCTACACCATAGCTGTGATTAACTGAGATTAAAAGACTTACGGTTATTAAGGCCTACCCTTTGGCAAGCACATATTTAGTGTTAATGCTATTTATAACTAGCAAGCAGCAAAGGGGAAGAGAAAGCCAATTTTTAGGTTGGCTTTAAAGCATATTTCCACTTTTTTAGTCAAATTTGAGAATACCCTCCTTTCCATTCACATGCATGCCTAAAAAAAATAGCACAAAAACTTTTCTTTCACTCATGGTTAGTGTTAGGCTGAAGCCATTTATTATCAATCAACTGTGTTTACTCTTTTTAAATCATAATGACGACAGAAACTACCCAAATGACTCTAATCAAAAGTTTACATACCCCAGTTCTTAATACCGTGTATTGCCCCCTTTAACCTCCCTGGCGGTGTGATTATTTCAGATTTTTGGTGCTGAAAGCGGTATGATTATTTTGCATGAAAATTTGGCGTTTTATATTGTAGGCCTGTAATTCTTAGGAATAACTCACTTAAATCTGTCCAAACAAGAGTCTAGTAGACATCCCGGGTATGAAAAAGTTTGACAAATGAAATCATAAATTATAATATAATAAATAACTAAAAATAATTATCAAAAATAATAATATAATAGTAATAACATTTATTCAATAATGTAATCAAACCAAAAACACAGAAATTTCCTCATTTGCAGAATTGTCGCTGCCGTCACTTTCAGTTTCTGATGATAAATTTCCCCAAAAATCAGTATCACTCAATTCTGCAAATGATTCTTATTTACTATCGCTGTTTTCTAGCTGATCAGAAACCACTTTTGAAGTAAAGGGACACTTTTTGGTTGCTATGGACATTCTCATGTTTCCAGGCAGAAAGAATGACATTTATAATATAAAAGTGCATGCAGGGCACTGGACAAACCACTAGGGACAAAGGGGATGTGAAATGATTTCATACAGTAATGTAATCTATAAGATTAGAGTGTACTGTATGTGCCGTGTGTGTTTCACTTTTTGAATTTCCCGCCTGTCTCCGTCCCCGTGCGACGCTCGAAGGGAACGGAGCCCGGCACACAGAGGCATCGGGCGGCGGACACAGCTCACAGACACGGCGGGGGACATCGCTGCATCCAGGGGACAAGGTGAGTAGTGCTGCCTGGATCCAGCAATGCAATCCCTAGTGAGGCTCGGGGTTACCGTTCTTGGTACTGAAAATCCACCCCGAGCCACACTCGGGAACACCACCAGGGAGGTTAACATCAATGACAGCTTGAAGTCTTTTGTGGTATTTGTGGATGAGGCTCTTTATCTTCTCAGATGGTAAAACTGCTCATTCCTTTTGGCAAAAAGCCTCCAGTTCCTGGAAATTCTTGGGCTGTCTTGCATGAACGTTTGAGATCTCCCCAGTGTGGCTGAATGATATTGAGGTCAGGAAACTGAGATGGCCACTCCAGAACCTTCACTTTATTCTGCTGTAGCCAATGACAGGTCGACTTGGCCTTGTGTTTTTGATCATTGTCATGTTGAAATGTCCAAGTACGTCCCATGAGCAGCTTCATGGCTGACAAATGCAAATGTTCCTCCAGTATTTTTTGATAACATACTGCATTCATCTTGCCATTAATTTTGACCAAATTTCCTGTGTCTTTGTAGCTCACACATCCCCAAAACATCAGCAATCCACCTCCATGTTTCACAGGCCTTGTTGACTCCTCTCCAAATATAGCATTTATGGTTGTGGCCAAAAAGCTCAATTTTGGTTTTATCACTCCAAAGGACTTTGTGCCAGAAGGTTTGAGGCTTGTTTCTGTGCTGTTTGGCGTATTGTAAGTGGGATACTTTGTGGCATTTGCCTAGTAATGGCTTTCTTCTTGCTATTCGACCATGCAGCCCATCTTTTTTCAAGTGCCTCCTTATTGTGCATCTTAAAACAGCCACACCACATGTTTTCAGAGAGTCCTGTATTTCACCTGAATTTATTTGTGGGTTTTGCTTTGCATCCAGAACAATTTTCCTGGCAGTTGTGGCTGAAATTTTAGTTGGTGTACCTGACCGTGGTTTGGTTTCAACAGAACCCCTCATTTTCCACTTCTTGATTAGTAGAAGGTGTCATGGCTGACTGCAAAGTTTTTTGGAGAACAAGCCTCTCCCAAGTCTGTCCTCATTAATGTACAATTTTATTTGACTGCATTTTTCTTTTTTTTTTACGTTATGCTATATGAATGGGGATATGTAAAAAATATTATGTAGATATAATCCCAATTTGGCTAAAGTGGAAATGCAAGTTAAGGGAAGCCTGTTGTAAAATATATAGCCTGTCATTGCGGCCCTCTTTCTGAGATTTTTAGATGTTAGACTCTCTGGTCTTAGGCTGGGTTCACACTATTGTGAATTGGATGTAGGTTTCGCCACATCCAATTTGCATAGCAGGAGATCTATTGAGCCGGTTCACGCATCTCCGCAGAGGCTCCGGTGCAAGTTGCATAGGAGACCTGTGGGTCATTTGGTCCATTTCAGGTCTGAATTCAGCCCAAAATTCGGGCTGAAATCGGACCTGAAACGGTGAATGGAGATGCACCGGACCCTTGCTGTGAGCCATTGCGTTCTCCAGTATGAACCCAGCCTTAAAGGATATGTAAAGTTTTGTTTAAAAAAAAACAAAAACAAACATATCATACTTACCTCCTCTGTGAAGTTGGTTTTTCACAGAGTGGCCCCGATCCTCCTCTTTCGGGGTCCCTCAGCAGCACTCCTGGCTCCTACTCTTCTCGAGAGCCCCCTTGGAGAGCCGCTCTTCCTTGTGGCCGTCATGCGGGCGCTCGTGTCCTGCTGCTGCGTCCTTTGACACAGACAGCAGGACTCGACTCGGCTCCGTCCCCGGCTCCCGTGTCATTGGATTTGATTAACAGCAGCAGGAGCCAAAGGCTCCCCCTGCTATCAATCTATCCAATCAGGACCTGTAACACCGGCTGGAGCAGGTGTGCTGGTCCCCAGCGACAAAAAAAAAAAAAAAGAGAGAGAATGATTTATATTAAATTAACCGTCTGACATAGCCCATGTAAAGCACACCGATGAACAATAGAGTTTTCTGCTGGGGCTGAGGAAGTTTACAAAAAAAAACATTTAGCCGTGGCTCACATTGATGCGATTTGGCATGCGATTTGACATGTCAAATCGAAATACTAGATCGGCAGCAATTGCCTGCAATATTACCGCCCGAATCGGTGTGATGCCGATTTTGCGTTGCCGCACCGATTCCCAAAAATAGTTTATGTACTACTTTTGGTGATTTCAGGTGCAATTTCAATAGACATCTGTGCAGAAAACCGCACAGATGTCTCTAAAATTGTCGGATTAACATGCAGAAATGAAATCGTGCAAGTTCAGCTGAACTCGCACGATTTTATTCTCGCAGCAGTGTGTACCCAGGCTTACACAATTGTCACTTACTACTTGGGGCTACCCTGACAAGATTTGCATTATTTTTGGATAGACAACCAGTTAAGAGAGAGGAGATAAGTGTTAAAGGCTAAGTTCACCTTTTCAGAGAGAATTTCACTTTTCATAATAAATGGAAGCCTTTTCTAATATATTTTCTACCCCAGCCAACCCAATGTGCTTATCTCTCAATGACCTAGTTCATGGAAGCCTGCAGTCTACACCCTCTGTGTTCAAAATGTTAAAAAATGCATTCTGGGCCCTGACTTTCCATAACATTATTTGACCATCAAGGAAACTTAATTTCCCATCGTGCACTCCATAACAGAATAGGGCCTGTTTATCTCTCTGGTCCACATCTGCCTCATTAATAAACCACTTCTTTTTTATTTCCACCCACTTTCCTACTTCTTCTTTTAGGTTGGGTTCACACAGTCTTCGGATGTGGTTCACAGCAGGGTCCGGTGCGTCCCTTTTCTCCATTTCAGGGACAAATCGGGCCCAAATTGTTGCCTGAATTCAGACCTGAAACGGAGCCAAAGACGGACAGGACCAATCCACCCTGCGGCCGCCCCAGAGATGTGTGACATGGCTCCATTGAGAGCCGGTCACACTCTCCTGTCATGAGAATTGGATGCAGTTAAATTCACATCCAGTTAGCATCAGTGTGAACCCAGCCATAAGGTGGCTATACATATAGGGCTATACATTGCACAGTCTGATTATATAATCTCCTTTAGATCTACCATCAACTACTGTATATAGTGCTAGGGCCTGCATGATTCGATACAAATTGAATCGATTCTTTGGGTGGGCCCTCACATTATATAGTTTTGATAAATCTAAAGGAACATGTACATAGATTGTACACCCTAGTATATAGCCAGTGTTTTACAAGTACACAGGAGGGAGTGGGTGGGTAGAGACATTCCGCTGTCATTGTTCTTGTGTAAACACACCGATTTCACTTTCAGGCCCTATTCATACAGTGTAGTGGGAGCTAATTTTTTGGTGCATTTCTCCTACGGAATGTACAGGGCAGCCCATCAATTGCCCCATGTAGTGTTTTTTCACAGGCAGGCAAAATGCATGTTTGCTTTCGTGTTTGGCATGCCATTAACAATTAATGGCACCAAAAGCATTATAAGTTCATTTATAAAGGTGGCCATACACTATCCAATCTGATTGGACAATTTCTGTATAGTCTCTTTTCAGAGTTACCAAAACTACATAATAGGAAGACACAGCTATCTATCCAATTATTCTGCATCCAATCAGGCAAGCCCTTGCACTACATAGTTGATGGTAGATATAAAGTAGATATAAAGTAGATCGTACAATCAGATTTTATAGTGTATGGTGAGCTTTATTGACCTGTTTTCAATACAATAGCTCTGTTCCACATAGACTGGTATGTGATTGCTCATCTCCTGCATACTCTGCCAAATAAGTGATCTATGCAAGAAGAAGGTAAGGTACAAAACCATATGTCAGCAGAGGAGGACACTGGCTGCGTATTTAGGAAGCATGGCAATAATTGCAATTGAGAACAGGAGGTGGGCAGGAACAATCTCCTGGAGGGGGAGGGCAGGCACAGACATTTGTTAATGAGGCAGTCAAACTCTGCACCCCAAGTTAAAAATGCTGCAGCACATTTTTCACCCCATTCAGCTGTGATGCGACAGTTAAGGTGGACAGCTAGGGAATGGTAAAACTATGGACCAGCTGCCTGTTTTTTCCATCCCAGGTCATCTGTCTGAAAGAGCACTAAGGGCAACTAAGAGGGACCATTTATGCCTAAATGTACAGTATGTGTTTCTACCAGTGGTGGCTGGTGGTATATTTTTGGGGGGGCAGCAAACAATGCACCCACAGCCTACCCCCCTGGTTCGTTGGGTCATCTGCACCCCCCAAACCCCCACGGGTTGGTCGGTTGCCAGCCCTGCACTTACCCCATCTATGGCACAGGCAGCGCTTCCCTCTGGGGGATGGCTTCCCCTGCGTCTCCTCCTCGGCATCATGGTGGCCATGCGCCTCTTCCTAGACCAATAGGATCACTTCTTCTTTTCACCAATCACTATTGTTACACAACTGGGTAGGCTCGGGCGCAGTGCTCTGCGCCCAGAGCCCACCCTTTTTTGAAGCCTATTAGAGCCTCTGGCTCTAATCACGTGCTTCAAAAAAAACCCATTGCAGTCCATGCGTCCATGTAGATTAGAGGGCTGGATACATGGATAGGGGAGCATTACGGACCACCACTGGTTTCTACGTACACTGAAATGTGCATGCATAGGGGTAAGTGGGCCCAGAAGGTATCTCTTTAGCAATGCAACCTACATACATAAAGCATGTTTCTTGATAAATTGGTTTCCCCTCTGACCCATGGGACCTCAGTCTAAAAGCTTCAATTGTTGTATTTTCCTGTCTGTGGCCTAGGGCAAAACAGGAATTTTGGAGATAAGATTTTGTCATATGATTACAGTTGATTATTGAAGCCAGAGATAGCCAGAGAGCTAGCATTTTCAGGACATCAGCAATGGCTCTGTTATTCTGTCAGTACAATTCTCTGTTAGCAATAGCTTGTGTGGGAGAATAGAGATGTACTAGCCCTAAGCTATTACTAATGAAATCATACAACCCATCTCGTCTTGCTTTCATTTGTTCTCTAGGTGTCTAAGATGGACATTTCTTGATAGGGTCAGTATGAACATTAGAAATTTCACCTGGCACCTTAGAATCTAAACCTTCTTTACTTGCTCTAAAACTAGCAAAAAATAATTAAAAAAATAAAGTTTTGACAGAAAGGCCACCGTCTACTGGGACAGTGATCTGCTGTTTCGCTCACATTTCTATTTAGAGAAATTAACCCGATTTCACAAACCAAGATGGAATATGCAATAAATACTATTGACGTAGGAACCATTCTGCATGATGCTGATACACTACTGACATAGAGCTCATTATACTTGGAGAAATCTCATTTACCTTGGACAAAGGCTGAAATGTTCTAATTTTGTAGCAGATATTGGAAATGATCTGTTTTCTGTGCGTGCTCCAAAGTCACTCTCCACAGGCAGTGAATTCATAATGGATGAGCAATTCCTTGAACACTGATATATTGCTACTGGGGTTTTCCTCTCTGGTGGCTCCTAAACACTGTCATCACTCTGCCAGCCTAGAGGCAGGATAATGTCAGCGATGCTAAATATTCCCAGGTCATCGGACTTGTTTCTTCTGCAATAGAAAACACTGACTGATTTGGTGCTATTATTAACCTTTATCATCTATGTTTATTGAGCTAACAACATGCAGTATATAGGGCTCCTAGAACTAGCTCCATCTATGCTGAAGCCATATAACTGATAAGCACTAAATATAGGCCTGCTCTTTTGAATTTGTTCCATGATTCTGTGCAAAGCAATGAGGCATGATAAGAGAAGCAGCTGAGAGGAGCTGAACATTGGATAAGGAGCTGGTTACAAGAGCAGTGTTGAAGCTGCCTCCATACAAAATAACCAGGTGCAGGTCAATGTAATCGCAGCTTGTTTAAATATTGTATTATTAAGGGAAAAGATTAACCAATTTAGCTCTGGAACATTTTACCCCCCTTCGTGACCAGGCCATTTTTTGCAGTATGGTCTGCGCTTTTTAACTTATGATTGCGCGGACATGCAATGTTGAACCCAAACAAGATTTAAATATTTTTTTTTCCCACACTGGTGGCATTTGTTCACCACTGGGTATTTTTTTTTTTTTATATATATATAAACTAAAAAAGACTGAACATTTTGAAAATAAAAAAAATATATATTTTTTACTTTCTGCTACAAAAAATATCCCATAAAAAAAGGAAAACAATCAAATTTCTTAAAAAATTTGGGCAAAATGAATTCTGCAAAATGTCTTTGGTAAAAAAAATCCCAATAAGTGTATATTGATTAGTTTGTGTGAAAGTTATAGCGTCTACAACTATAGTTTGTGTGAAAGTTATAGCATCTACAACTATGGTTTGTGTGAAAGTTATAGCGTCTACAACTATAGTTTGTGTGAAAGTTATAGCATCTACAACTATGGTTTGTGTGAAAGTTATAGCGTCTACAACCACGGTTTGTGTGAAAGTTATAGCATCTACAACTACAGTTTGTGTGAAAGTTATAGCACCTACAACCACGGTTTGTGTGAAAGTTATAGCGTCTACAACTATGGTTTGTGTGAAAGTTATAGCGTCTACAACTATGGTTTGTGTGAAAGTTATAGCGTCTACAACCATGGTTTGTGTGAAAGTTATAGCGTCTACAACTATGGTTTGTGTGAAAGTTATAGCGTCTACAACTATAGTTTGTGTGAAAGCTATAGCATCTACAACTATGGTTTGTGTGAAAGTTATAGCGTCTACAACCATGGTTTGTGTGGCAGTTATAGCATCTACAACCATGGTTTGTGTGGCAGTTATAGCATCTACAACCATGGTTTGTGTGAAAGTTATAGCGTCTACAACCATGGTTTGTGTGAAAGTTAAAGCATCTACAACTATGGTTTTGTGAAAGTTATAGTGTCTACAACTATGGTTTGTGTGAAAGTTATAGCATCTAAAACTATGGTATAGATACCAGAATTTTTAATATTTTTTTAATACTACTATAGCGGCGATCAGCAACTTATAGACTGCGCTAGTGTGAGGGACAATCTGAAACTAATTGACACTGGGTGGGAACTGACTAACTGCCACTGACATTTTTTAGTGACACTAATACAGTGATCAGTGACATATAGTGGGACTGTGATATCGCGGCGGACAGTCAGGACACTAACTGACACTTTTGAGACTTTTTGAGAACCAGTGACACCAATACAGTAATCTATGCTAAAAAAATACACTGTGACTGTACTAATGACACTGGCTGGGAAGGGGTTAACATCTAGGGTGATCAAGGGGTTAAATGTGTGCTAAACAATGTTTAGTGTGTGGTGCTTTACTAAGCATTGCACCAGTTTTTACTCCCGCCACATCACTGCTGTATGAAGAGAGCCCTGTGTTGCTTACCAACAAGCTGATCAGTGGATGCCGGCCATAAATCATTGGCTGGGACCTGTTGATTGGCTTGTGCTGCAGTGAATTGCAGCACAGTCCTTTAGGTCTGCATGAGCAAACACACCTGGAAGAAAGCCGTGACATACAGGCTTGTGCCTGTGCAAATGACCTGCCGCAATAAATGTACTATGGCAAGTATTTCAGCTTTTACAGCCAAATTGGGATAACACATACTTTGTATTTATTACATGTTCCCATTTTTTAATTGCCGGTTACCTTTTTAAGTACTTTTCACTTGCTTAAAGTGATTGTAAAGCTTTGTTTTTTTTTTTTTGTTTTTTTTTTTAAATAACAAACATGTTAGATTTACCTCCTCTGTGCAAGGGTTTTGCACAGAGTGGCCCCCGATCCTCCTTTTCTGCGGTCCCTCCGTGGTGCTCCTGGCTCCTCCCCACACCGAGTGCCCCCATGGGGAAGCGCTTCCCTGGGGACACTCGTGCGGGTACTCCAGAGTCCTGCTGCTGCGTCCATTGACACAGACAGCAGGACTCGGCCCCGTCCCTGGCACCTATGACATTAGATTTGATTGACAGCAGCCAGAGCCAATAGCTGCGCTGCTATCAATCTATCCAATCAGGACCCGAGACACCGGCTGGAGCAGGTGGGCTCCTCCCAGCGCTGGAAAGACAGGGTTCAGGTAAGTAAAACGGGGGCTGCTACACTAAAGGAGTTTTTTCACCTTAATGCATCCCCTTTAAAAATCCTAACAAGCTTGGTATTAATTCACAGCAAACAAGGAGGAAAAATATAACAATCCTGCCGCAACTAACTTAAAAGAGAAGATTGTGATTCTTTTTTTTAGAAATAATACTTACCTAGGTGGATGTAACATTGGTGCGATGCTGCATCTATCCCCTGCCGGCTCTAACACTGAGAATGGAGCAAACAAAGACCGCTGATCGCTCAGTTCTCAGCACTTCCTTCTCTGCCCACCCCATGCTCACTGGAGCGGCCGGCTCAGGCTCTCAGTGGCTCCCTGATAGGCTGAGCCAGGTGCCAGCCCAGGCATCTGTGTTGATCCCAACCATATGGTCGCGATCTTTCTCCAGCCTGGACTGGCTCTCAGCTGTCGGTTGAAAAGGGGTCACAGGAGTGCAGAAAGAACTGCACTCCCGTGATCCACAGGAGAAGTACAGCCAAATGAGTTTTGGCTGTACTTCTCCTTTAAAACTCAAATTCTCCAAAAAGTATTCACCATGAAATCAAACGAGTCAAGTCAAGTAGTGAGAGCTACTTAACTACTTCAGTCCCGGAAGGATTTACCCCCTTCCTGACCAGGCCATTTTTTGGAATACGGCACTGCGTCACTTTAACAGACAATTGCGCGGTTGTGCGATGTTGTACCCTAACACAATTGATGCCCTTTTTTCCCACAAATAGAGCTTTCTTTTGGTGGTATTTGATCACCTCTGTGGTTTTTATTGTTTGTGCTATAAACAAAAAAAAGAGTAACAATTTAAAAAAAAACAATTTTTTTTTTACTTTCTGCTATAATACATAGCCAATAAAAAAAATACAAAAAAGCAAAATGTATTCATCAGTATTCTTCTACACATTTTTGGTAAAAAAAAAAACACAATAGGTGTATATTGATTGGTTTGTGCAAAAGTTATCGTGCCTACAAGCTACGAGATAGATATATGGACTTTTATTTATTTATTTTTTACTGGTAATGGCGGCGATCTGCAATTTTTACTGGGACTGCGACATTGCGGGAGACAAATCTAACCCCAAATGACACTTTTTGGGAACCAGTGACATTATTACATTGATCAGTGCTATAAAAATGCACGTATGACACTGGCAAAGAAGGGGTTAACACTAGGGGTGATCAAGGGGTTAACTGTGTTCCTTGGATGTGTTCTAACTGTAGCGGGATGAGCTGGCAGGGACATGTTAGAGATCGCTGTTCCCGATGACTGGGAACAGAAGATCTCTGTCATGTCATCTGGCAGAACGCGGATGCACCCTGTTTACATCTCAGGTTGCCGTCGGACATCTTGTCTGCCGGATCTGCGGGCACGCTATCTCTCATGCATGGACCGCCGACAGCAACGGCTATTCACACAGGAGAGCCGAGGACTCTTTAATCTTATTTCATGAATATATTAATTATTTGCTTCCTACCTTAAAATTTAATATAACATACAGTAAGAAGAGAGTTTCTTTCCTTGACACTAGTCTTGAACTACAATATGATGAAATCATTAGTGATTTATACACTAAACCAACTGATCGTAATCAACTGCTACACTTTAAATTGATCCCTAAGAGTCAATTCTCCAGGGTCGATAGGATTGTTATGGATTCAGCCACAAGGGATGTTAGATCAAAAGAGATGGAACAAAAGCTAATCCAACGAGGGTATCCTTGTTCCCTTGTTCAAAAAGCTAGGACGAATTTGAAACAAGATGTATCCAGGAATATGAATTTAATCCCCAGGATTCCGTTTGTCTCACAGTATCATCCCTATTCCTTCAGGGTTTTAAGTATAAGGACCTATGTAGAACAAAGTTTAAGCAGGATCGAAAAACTTGTTCCCTTGTTCCTATGGGAGCAACCTAATCGAAAACAAGGTAGAGAAAACTAGATTGTAGGGAACACCGACTTAGGTATTGTTAGGATAGCTGGGACCTCTTAACTGAGAATCCCTAGTTAAATTTCACATCGTCAACTAATGCTAGTCAACCAAATCACATATTTAGTGATTACTAAAGTAGTATAACATCAAGTTCTGATCACAGTTCCTTTCTTTGAGAGAAGAATGACATACAATATAATTTAAAATTCCATCCTTCGTT